>CAWUFW010021396.1:0-122322 GCA_963921515.1 Calotriton arnoldi | reverse complement strand
GCGATGTTGGCCACATACGCCATGCCCCCATAGGCAGAGCAGGCCCTGTCGTGTGCGTCCAGAGGGAGGAGTAGTGGTAGCAGGTCCGCCTTCAGACATGCCGGGTTGGAGAGGCATATCTCGACGGGATGCTGGTAGGGACACCTCCGACAGTAGAAGACGGGCATGACGCAGCTGAACAATGTGATGCGGTAAGTCAGTCGGTAACTTACGTTCAGCAGGGACAGGAGATCGCATCCCAATGTATGAAACAGGTTGGTTTTGTACAGCTTGAGCTGTTCGGCGTAGTTGGGTAGGTGTGTTGCGGTTGCCATTTCGCAGCGGTTCGTTGAGGTGGCGTGCTCCGGCTGTGTGTGCAGTCTGCAATGTGCACGCTCCGGGGTTGCTGTGAGCTCTGTGTAGTCGTGGGGAGACAGGACTTGTGTTCTGTTGGCTTGTTTGGAGGACACGGGCCCTCTTCCCACATGCTTCTCAGACAGTTCAAGGTCAGTGCTGTGTGACTCCTTCCAATTAACTTGCATGTGGCCGACATGGGGGAGTGTTTTCTTCTTTCTTCCCCGTCCGTTGTGTGCTTCTGTGATATGCGCTATCTGCCCTGTGGTCGGTCTCCTCGGCATGCCTGTGTTGGTCTATTCTTGGACAATGGCTGTATTCACCGGCTTCTGTCGTAGGGCTGTGGTTTCGGAGTTGGAATGGAAGGTCATTCAGTGCTGTCTGCTCTCCCTTGTGTGGGCGGCAGGCTGCCTTTCCGCTCTGCGTTGGGCCTTGTGTGTGGATGTTATTCTTGGGCCACCTGTTGTCGGTCCCCGGGCTCTTTGGTGTTCCGTTTTATATGTCTTGTTCATATGTGCAGGGTGGTATGGGTGTTTCTGTGAGGTACTGGCGTTCCTCTTCCCGAAGGGGCCCTGCTTCTCCTAGTTGGTGTTGCCGCCGCTGTGTGCTACGCCATGTTTGTTACACTGGGGTGTGTCCTGCTGTTGCGTGTCTTCACTGACATGTGTGCGTCGGTTGTGTGGCGTTGGGTGTTGTCCGTGAATTGGGCGTTGGGGACATGTCTGTGGCCGGCCTGTCACGTGTCATGTGCGTTCGGGGTGGGGCTGATGTGTGTGCTGCTTGGTTGTGTCCCTGTGTCTGTGTGCGACGCATGCATGGCGCTGCGGTTGGCCTCTGCGTTGTGCGCATGTGTGGCGGCGTCATCGGCGCTTTTGGGCCGTGACGGGGTGGTTGGTTCCTAGTCCCAGGTGGTGTGTACACATGTGTTCTGCGATGTTACGATTTGGCCTGTGTGTCATATGTGGATGCGATGGTGGATGTGTAGTGTACACACGCTGGTGGGGGGTTGTCCGCTTTTTCCGCCCTTGCACTGTGTGCGCTGTTTGCGTGCACTTGTTGTGTGTGTGCCTACCTGCGTCTCCGCGGTACGTTGCGTCCTTGGTGGTGCATCAGCAGAAGCATGGGGAGTGCCTGCAGTGCTGGATTCATGCTCGGGGAACCGCTTCTTCGTTGTCCGTGCTCGGCATCCGTGTTACCGCTTCGGTTTGGCGTACGGTATCTCTTGGCCGTGGGAGCCGTTTGTTTGCGGCATCGTAATTTATGCGCCGGGCGGGACGTGTTTCGTCGGACGGTGTGTGTCAGTTGGGCTGCGCCGCTACATGTACGGGCGCACTTTGATGGCGGACGGTGTTGCTGGCTTGCCGGCGGTGTTTGGCCTACTTTTCGCATCGTAATTGGACGGGCGTGTGGACTGCTGCGTGCCGGCGGTAACTGGTGGTTTTTGCATCCGCCAGCACGGCGGTGGTGCTTCCGCCCGCCATCGTAATGTGCCCCTAAAATAAGTATTTTATAGACACTTTCATGCCCGAAATAAGACCAAATATAAGCTTGTGAGTAGGAGGAAAAGTCTATAAAATCTGCAATTTTAGTCACTGTGACTGTCTGTATTCAACAGGAGGCGCGATACAATTGAAATTTTGAAATTTTTTTGTACAGTTCAAAAAAACCATTTTCTGATGAAAAATGATGACCCTCGACCTTAGGAGCTTTCTCCAAATGATAATTAAAAGTGATTTTTTCAGTGTTCAATCTTTTGACTGTAAATGACTATCAGATGTGAATTATCACTTTTGGAACTAAAATACGTGTGTTTAGAGTTATTTTCATGCTCGAAATTGGGCAAAATACAAGCTCATGAGTCGGAGGAAAAGTCTATAAAAATGGCAATTTTTGTCACTGTGAGGCCATAAAATGTAGTTATTCAACATGAGGCGCAATACAATTGACATTTTGAATAATTTTTCCTACAGTCCAAAAAATCTATTTTCTGATTAAAAACAATGACCCCGGACCTTAGGTCTTTCTCCAAATGGTCAGTAATAATGATTTTTTGAATGTTTAATTTTTTTACTGTAAACGACTGTCGAATGTGAATCATCACTTCTAGAACTAAAATAAGTATGTTTGGAGTCATTTTCACACTAGAAATTGGGCAAAATACAAGCTTCTGAGTAGGTGGAAAAGTCTATAAAAATGGCAATTTTCTCACTGTGAGGCCTTAAAAAGTGGTTATTCAACATGAGGCGTGATACAATTGACATTTTGAATCATTTTTTGTACATTTCAAAAAATCTATTTTCTTGTAAAAAAATGATGACCCTGGACGTTAGGAGCTTTCTCCAAATGATCAGCAATGGTGATTTTTTGACTTTTTAATCTTTTGACTGTGATTGACTCTCAGATGTGAATTAGCACTTTTGAAACTAAAATACGTGTGTTTAGAGTCATTTTTACGATCAAAATCGGGCGAAAAACAAGGTTCTGAGTAGGAGAAAATGTCTATAAGAATGGCAATGTTGGTCAATGTGAGGCCTTAAAAAGTGGTTATTCAACATGAGGTGCGGTACAATTGACATTTTAAATGATTATTTATGCAGTCCAAAAGATCAATTTTCTGATGAAAAATTATGCCCCCGGACCTTAGGAACTTTCTCCAAATGGTCAGTAATGGTGATTTTTTGAATGTTTAATCCTTTCACTGTAAATGATGTTGTGATGTGAATCATCACTTTAGGAACTAAAATAAGTATTTTATAGACACTTTCAGGCCCGAAATAAGACAAAATACAAGCTTCTGAGTAAGAGGAAAAGTCTATAAAATCTGCAATTTTGGTCACTGTGAGGCCTTAAAGCAGTCAACAGGAGGCACGATACAATTGACATTTTGAATCTTTTTTTGTACAGTTCAAAAAATCCATTTTCTGATGAAAAACGATGACCCCTGACCTTAGGAGTTTTTCCCAAATGATAATTAAAAGTGATTTTTTTCAGTTTTCAATCTTTTGACTGTAAATGAGTGTCAGATGTCAATTATCACTTTTAGAACTAAAATAAGTGTTTATACAGTCATTTTCATGCTCGAAATTGGGCAAAATACAAGCTCATGAGTCGGAGGAAAAGTACATAAAAATGGCAATTTTGTTCACGGTGAGGCCTTAAACAGTGGTTATTAAACATGAGATGCGATACAATTGACATTTTGAATCATTTTTTGTATAGTCCCAAAAAAATCTATTTTCTGATGAAAAAAGATGACCACAGACCTTAGGAGCTTTCCCCAAATGATCAGTAATGGTGATTTTTTTTACTGTTTACTCTTTTTACTGTAAATGACTCTCGGATGTGAATTATCACTCTTGGAACTAAAATACGTGTGTTTAGAGTTATTTTCATGCTCGAAATTGGTCAAAATACAAGCTTCTGAGTAGGAGGAAAAGTCTATAAAAATGGCAATTTTGGTCACTGTGAGTCCTCAAAAGTGGTTATTCAACATGAGGCGCGATAAAATTTACATTTTGAATCATTTTTTCTGCAGTCCAAAAAAATCAATTTTCTGATTTAAAACAATGACCTCAGGCCTTAAGAACTTTCTCCAAATCTTGAGTTATTGGGATTTTTTGAATGTTTAATTTTTTGACTGTAAATGACTGTCGGACGTGAATCATCACTTGAGGAACTGAAATAAGTTTGTTTAGATTCATTTCTATCCTCTAAATTGGGAAAAATACAAACTTCTGAGTAGGAGGAAAAATGTATAAAAATGGCAATTCTGGTCACTTTGAGGCATTAAAAAGTGGCTATTCAACAGGTATGATACAATTGACATTTTGAATAATTTTTTGTTTAGTTCAAAAAATCCATTTTCTGATAAAAAATGATGACCCTGGACCTTAGGAGCTTTCTCCAAATGATCAGTAATGGTGATTTTTTGACTTTTAAATTTTTTGACTGTAAATGAGTGCCGGATGTGAATTATCACTTTAGGAACTAAAATACGTGCGTTTAAAGTCATTTTAACGCTTGAAATTGGGCAAAACAAGCTTCAGAGTAGGAGAAAAAGTCTATAAAAATGGCAATTTTGGTCACTGTGAGGCCTTAAAAAGTGGTTATTCAACATGAGGCACGATACAATTGACATTTTAAATCATTTTTTTAAAGTCCAAAAAATCCATTTCTGATGGAAAACGATGACCCCGGACCTTAGGAATTTTCTCCATATGGTCAGTAATGATGATTTTTTGAATGTTTAATTTTTGACTGTAAATGACTGTTGGAATTGAATAATCACTTTAGGAACTAAAATAAGTGTGTTTATAGTCATTTTCATGCTCAAAATCAGTCGAAATACAAGCTTCTGAGTAGAAGGAAAAGTCTATAAAAATTGCTATTTTTGCCACTGTGAGGCCTTGAAAGTGGTTATTCAACATGAAGTGCAATACAATTGACATTTTGAATCATTTTTTGTACAGTTCAAAAAATATATTTTCTGATAAAAAATGAAATTGCCCTCCAGTCCATGTAATCTGTCATGAGTCTATCTTCCAGAGATGAAGACTCTGGGAGTTCTCCTCCTCTTGGGATGGCAGCCAAGAGTGCATGTCTAATCTGTAAATATTGAAATGCTTCAGTATTCGCCAAGTCATAATCCTGTTGCAGTGTTATGAAGGGAACCACTCCTGCTCCCTCCCTACCGTTAAATGTGTAGCTCTATTTCTGTATGTTGGGAAGTGCTATTCCCCCATCAAACCATCCCCACACCAGTTTCTTCATGGCTATCCGTGGTGGCTTCCCATCCCACAGCAACACTCTCATTTCGCCTCCTATTGCTCCAAAGTATGATTCTGGGACTGGTAACAGTGTGTTTCGTAGTATGTATAGAAATCGGGGGAGCGCCATCATTTTAAATAGGGTGGCTTGCCCTAAGAAGAGTGGTAGCGACCTCCAGGTTTGCACATCTCCCCTCAATCACATCAGTGGGGGTTGGAGATTGGGTGTAAAACAGATCAGGGTCAGTGGTAATAAAATATGCAGAGGTAGCAGAAACCCTCTGCCACCACCTCTGCCTCACATTCCTAGGTCAGTACCGGGGCTGCACCATGCAGTACATATATTGTGGATTTATACCAGTTAATTTTATAACCAGAGTACTTCCCGAAGTTAGTAAATATATTCAGTATTCCACCTGTTGAAGATCGGGGTGCCGCCACACAGAGGAGGATATCATCTGCATATAGGGATATTCTATGCTCCCAGTCCTCCGTTCAGCGCAGTCCTCGTATCAGCGTGTCTCTGCGGATCCAAGCAGTCAGAGGTTCGAGTATTAGGGCAAAAATTAATGGTGATAGAGGACTGCCTGCCTCGTCCCTCTTTGGCAGGGAAATGGCCTGGATGTCCATGACCAAAGCATCTTCCTGCAGTTTGTCTACTCTCCCCAACACCCCTTGGAGCTGGCGTAGATTAAGTGCAGTATTTCATCCTGGCATGAAGCCAGACTGGTCAGGGTGTACCAGTCTCAGAAGTATCTACAGGAGTCGAGATGAGAGTAGTTTAGCCAGGATTTTGACTTCAGCATTGAGCAGGGAGATGGGGCGATGGGGCGATAGTTATGTTATAACATTTTGTAGAGCGCACAGCTGCGCCAGCGAAGGGGCGTCCCGGCGCTAAGCAACAGAAGGAGAAGCTGCTGAAAATGGAAGGCCTACGGAGAAGGGAAAAGATGGGTCTTGATGGCCTTACGAAAAGCAAGGTAGTTGTTAATGCTGCGGATGGAAAGAGGCAGAGAATTCCTGAGTTTAGATGCCAGAACACGGAAGGAACGCCCACCAGCCCGCTCCCTCCTTACCCGGGGAACAACCACCAGATGGTGACCAGTCGAGCGGAGCTGGCGAGTGGGAAGATAAGGTGGCACCAGATTGGCCAAAATGCCAGGGGAAGAGAGATTCAGAATTTTAAAAGTGATGCAGAGGGCCTTGAACTCAATGCATCTAGCCACCGGCAACCAGTGTAGCCGACGGATAGCATTAGTGGTGGAACAAATTCTAGGAAGGCCGAGAAGAATTCTGGCCGCTGCATTCTGGACCCTCTGCAATCTCAGAATCTCAGATTTGTTGGTTCCCAGGTAGAGCGAGCTGGCATAATCCAGTCTCGATAGGACGGAGGCTTAGACAATAACCTGTCTAATGGGCGGATCGAAAAAACCTAACAGCGGTTTGAGACCCCGCAGTATGCCAAAGCACGTCCCTGCCAGTATTTTGGTTTGAACTTGAAAACTTAGGGCCGGATCTACCCAGACTCCGAGGTTTTTCACCACCTGTTTAGGGACAAGCGCACAACCAAGGGCAGCAGGCTACCATCGCTCACTCCACAGCTCAGGATTTTTTCCTACCAGCAAGACCTCGGACTTGCTGGCGTTGAGCTGGAGACAGTTGGCAGTCATCCACTCAGCGATGGCGGCGAGGCCGCTTTGAAACTTTTGGGTATCCCGCACAGAGTCGTCACAACCAGCTGTGTATCATCTGCGTAAGACACAACTGTAAGCCCTCTGCTTCTGGCCACTGCTGCCAGTGGTTGCACATAAAGATTGAAAAGTGTAGGGCTAAGGGCTGAGCCCTGTGGCACACCTCGTTTGATAGAGTGGACCGTAGAGGTGAAAGGGGGGGGCATTACCTGGAAGGTCCTATCTGAAAGAAAGGAGGTAAACCAATCCAGTGCAGGACCCACAATTCCTGCCTCCTCCTCCTGCAATAGGTTGTGCATTTGCCCCTTGGTTTACCCTCTTTATGGATCACTACTATTGAGGCCAGCCATTGGTCTTCTGGAAGTTTCCCCTTTTCTAGGGCTCCAAGAGACATGATTTTCAGGCAAGGGGCTACCTTGCTAGCTGCCAATTTATATAATTCAATTGGGAGGCCATTGGGTCCCATCACCTTTCCTGACTGGATACTATGGATCGGCTGGGCCACTTCCTCATCTGTAATGTCACTCTCCATCAATGCTAGGTCGTCAGGGGTTAGGGTGGGAAGGGGTATGTCTGCCAACAATTCCCTCTGCTCTCTCCGGAACTCCATTTATTTGCACGTTATTCTGCCGCGATCTGCCCTCATAATCATCTAGTTTAGCTTCTAGCAGTTGACGTGTGGCTTGCAGTTCTTGGACTTGCTGTTTTAGTACTTTTGAGTCTGTGCGAATGTCGGCTGAGGCGGTCTCCACAGTTTTGACTCGGTCACTCATCTTTTGGATGTCTGCTCTGACCAGTGAAACTTCGGTTGTGATTGAGTCCATGTGAGTTTCTTGTGATGTGTGCACTCCATTTATGGCCGCCATAACATTTCTCAGCATGGGGTCTCCATCCTCCGTCAACGGCTGGGCTAGAGCGTGATCCTGCCCTTGGGTATCAGCCTCTGTCTCTTGCTGTTTATGCATCATGAACTTGTCCAGCTTATTTTGGTGGGTTCCACGCATTCCTTTCCCACCCGTCATCTGGGCTGGCGGAGGTGGCCAGTGGATGCCAGGCAGGTGCACCGGGTCCTCAGGGGTAGTAACCACCGCCTGATCGTGGATGGTAAAAAACACTCCACTCGACCTGTTGGGTCCCCGGGTCCCCCCCAAGGAGTTCAGGCCCGCTCATCGCTGTTGCTGTCTGTGTTGCGCAGGGCCACCATCCACCACGTGCCAGTCAAACTCTTTATGGATACAGTGAATCGGTACACTAGCCAAGGTAGGGGCCCGCTGGGAGAGCGGTCAGATGTCGTCCTCACCACAGTCTCGTTTCAGAGGGCGCCGTCGCAGCACTGAGGGGACTTGTAGCAACACGTTTGGTTCTCTATTTCAGATTTAATACCGGATTATGTGGGATACATGCAGTGGGTTACCTGAGCCCCTCTAGTGAGCGGCCATCTTCCTCGATGTTAAGCCACACCTTGTGAAATAACACTTTAGAAAGAAAAGTGAATATTACGTTATTCAATGCAGAGTATTCCAGTCATGTAATTGTTGCAGAGTGGGTCAGTTCCAAAGCATTTTTTGTCTGCGCTATTGTTAAATACCAAGGAACCAAGGGAAGCTTCTATTGGTTGAGGTCTATCAGAAATAAAAAATAAACAATAGAACCTTTGAGAAAGTTGGCTAAAAAAGTGTTGACTGTTTGGTAAACTGAATGAGACAGTATCATGCAGAAAGAATTCCAAGCAGCACCCACCCGATTATCCACAAGCTCATTGCCAAAACATAAAGGGCTATTGTTATCATCCATTACTACAGAAAACGGATTGGATTGAATTTTATGAACATGTTCGAAACTAAGGAAGTCACTGACTTTCTCAGACAGGTTTTTTGCCTGTTTTGTATCCAATTTAAATTGGTCATTGACAACATGGTGCAATTTTGTCTGCTCAAATGACAAATCTTTAAACAAAGGAGCACAGTGCATTTGAAAACTTCATTACACCGCCCAACCTCAAGCAGTTGAGCTTGTTCAAATGGGTGTTTGTCTGAGAAAGAAGCTTTGCCCAGTTGTGAATGCATGGCACCATGTCCCACAAGACAAAGAGAAGTCCATTTGAACTGATAAAAGTAAGGATGGTCAACTCAACGCTATGCCCACAATGGTGCAGGTTATGGGAGACATGGCAACAACATGAAAGCATAAGCGGGAAAGAAGTCTATGTACAGTACTTTGCAAACAAAAACAAATAACAATGGAGGATACATTATGAAGCCAGGAAAGCTGTTGCTGAAATGGAAGTTGCAGTGTTTGTGGAAGAATACAACAAGCTGGCTTCAAGGTGAGTGGGAGTAGATTCTCCAAGCCGTTACTTGTGGCAAAAGTGAAAGGTACTAGAGAATGGTGGAGATATGGGTGGAATTAATCTTGAATGTTGGTCTGTGTCTGGTGACATACACAATTGGCTGATAAAGGACCTTCAACACCTGTGGTTATGGATAGTGGAAATACAAATTGCAATTTGTCCAATGGTGGCATATGCAAGCAAATGATGGATGACTGTTCACCCAATAGTTTTGCTTTTTTGAATCTATGTTTTGCTTTATCTTTTTGTTGGCCTTAGGACTGAGCACTGCTAATCAGTGCTAAAGTGTGTGCTTTTTCTCTAAACATGTGTTTAATTGGTGTATACCGGATCGAAACTTAATTTACTGAGAAGTCCCTTGTAAGGTGGTATATCATATACCCAAGGCATGTAAGTTAAATGCTACTAGTGGGCTGCAGCACCAATTGTGCCACCCACAGTAGTAGCCTTTCAAACCTGCCTCAGGCCTGCCACTGCAGTGCCTGTGTGTGCAGTTTACTGCCACTTCGACTTGGCATTTAAAACTACTTACCAAGCCATAAATTCCCCTTTTATTACATATAAGTCACCTGTAAGGTAAGCACCAGAAAGCCCTAAGGGCTGAGTGCTATGTAAGTAAAAGGTAGGACATGCACTTTTATGTTTTACATGTCCTAATAGTGACCACCAGCCCATTTTGCTTTTCACTACTGTGAGGCCTACTCCTCTCATAGTTTAGAATTGAGAATTCCTTAATTCACTTTTAAGAAGTAATTGCTGATCAGAGAGGAGTAGCTTTTTAATGTTTCATATGTTTGGTGAAGTTGGCTTTAACGTTACTATTTTATAAAATGCCACTTTCAGAAAGTGGACATTTCTTTGCACCAACTACTCTGTGTGCCTGACAGCCTGTCTCCAATATATGTCCGGGGTGGGTGACAGATACACTTTGCGCATTCCTTCTAGACAGCCACAACACAGGAAGGATATTTATGCCTGAGTACCCATCTACATAAATCTGCATTCTGATGGTTTTTTCTGGGCAGGATGGAAGGTAAGGGCTAAGACTTCACTTGAATAGGTAGTGTTCTGTACCCCCGCAAAGGGAATAGTTACCCCCCATAGATAGCCTGGCAGACAGGACAGGGTTGCAAGGAGAACCTGTGCACTTCAGATAGCTGTTCTGAAGTCACCCCCACATCAAAGGCACTTTTTGGGTATAAGTACTGGGTATCTGACCCCATCAAATCATACACTTCTGGATCTTGAACAGAACCTCGGCCAGGACTATTGTGCTGCTTAAAGGATGCAACTGGACTGCTGATCTGGAAGGCCTGCTTTTCTGTTTGTTGCCCTGCTGCCTGCTGCTCCCGGACTATGATGAAGGAGAGCTGGACTCTGCCTTCCCTCGATGCAGGCTGGGATGCAGTCTACAGGATCGTCAGGGCCTGAGTCTGAGCTACCTGTTATTGCTATTGTCCCTGTCACTGACACGGATACAACCACTGAAATTACCACTACCCCTGCCATTGTAATTGATGCTGCCACCACTGTCGCTGTTAGTCAAAGTATGAGCGGAGCTGGGTCGGTAATAAGATTAGGGTCGGGCTCTTTAGAGCAGATTGGGCCCCCCCCATTTCCACTCCCACTTTCAATGGGAGCCCTATTTACATCCTTAAAAGATGATATTAAGCAAGGATTTTCCGTATCAGCTGCCAATCAAGGGGAGATTAGGAGCTCGTGTGAGATCCTAGAAAGGAAAGTAGACCTCCTAAACGCTAGAACAGAATCCCTTGAGCATTCGGTAGAGGAGTTAAAGTCCAATTTAGGGACAGCAGAGGCAAAAATCCATGAGCTACAAAAGGGTGAGGCTGTGTTGCGTGAAAGAATGGAAATATTCCAGAAGGAAAAGAGGGCTCCGACTTAAGAAATTTTATGGTAAACTTGTTAAAGGAAGCCCTGCCACTCGACGACTTGGTGGAGTCCTTGACAAAGGACATACAAAGAATTCACAGGGATCCTTTTCGCTTAAATCCAAAAAGGACTAAGCCAAGGAAAATCCTTATCAACTTCCTAACTTACGCCGTGAAAGAGAAAATGTTGAACTTGGCATTGAAGATGAAAACAGTGAGAAGTAAGGACTTCTCCTTTGAAGTCCGTTCAGATCTGTCAAGAGACACACTAGAAAGACAGTGGGAGCTCGGGAGAAGAATGGACAATTTTAAGAAGATTGGTGCAACTTAAATTCCCTGCCTTTTTGAAGGTAATGCACAATAACAAAATGCACAATATCAGGTCCATTCAGGAGGCAGATGAACTGCTGGATAGTATCAGCAAAGGGCCCCCGTAAGCAAATCACCTATTAAGATATTTTTGGGAAGTTGAGGTGAGGGGAACAGTCTATGGCTGGTTAAAAATTGAAAAGAGAAAAGAGAAAAAAGGGGAAAGAGAAAGGGAAAAAAAAAAACACATAAAAGGAGGAAATAGGGAAAAAAAAGGAAGGGAGAAAAGGGGTAAAAATATATAAACACGTATTTAGAGGCACGACATAGGGCATAACCCCCTTTTTTTTTTTCCCCCTCATTTTTGGGTGGGTAACACATAGGTGTAGTTAGGTAGAGGAGGAGGAGGAGGCTACGGATGCCATATAAGGATAACAACTAGTCCAGGTAAATAGGGGTTGGGTTCTCCAAGGGGGGGGTAGGGTGGGGGTTAGGGGTGCACAGGGGAATAAAAAATAAAAATACCTCATTCGCCACATTTTGTATAGGTTGCTTGGACCAGATAGTTTTAGTTAGACTAGGATTGACCGGTGGTCTAAAGTCAAGGCGCAATTGCTGCATTGCATCAAGGAGGGCATGGAGGGCGGAGTACTCTTCCAAATGAACACTTTGCAGATATTGTCCTGGAATGTGAATGGCTTGAGGGCGGTCGCGTAGAAGAAAAATTTTACAATATCTGAGAGATTCCCCCGCCCAAGTCTTCTTTATCCAGGAGACTTATCTTCGTGAGGCAGAAACGAAAGATATATTAAAATCACAGAAATGGGTGGATTCTTTCGCATGTACCGACCAGACGGCAGGTATTAGGGGGGTGTGGATTCTTTTCTAAAAAATCAGCTAAAGCACAGATTTTACAATACAAGGGTGACCCAGGGGGAAGATGGTTGATACTGAAGGTCACTGTCAGAGAGGTCCTCTTTACATTAGTTGGTTATTAAGGTCCGAATCATGATGATCCCTCTAACCTCAAAACTATTTTTTCGCCTCTTTTGGACTTTTCTGAGCCAGTGATATGGGCAGGAGACTTTAATATCTTTCTTGATCCCAAATTGGATAAATCTCCCAATAGTAGAGCAATCACCCCTTCGAGATCAAGGGTATCCCTCTTGGCAATAATGTCCCAATTGGGCCATAGCGATATCTGGAGAGAAAGGTCAGGGCAACAGATGGGTGTATCATATAGGAATTTTAAGTACAAACACAAGTCACGAATTGACTATATACTGATCAGCCATACTCTTAGAGACAGAGTAAAGGACATAACATATCTGCCATCACATATGTCGGACCAGTCTAGTATTTTATTGACGCTACAGTGTCTACGGACTCAACAGGCCAGAGTGTGGTCTTTTGACCGCACTCTGTTACTTGAAGAGGACAAGATAAGCTGTCTCTCCTGGGAAACAAACCAATTTTTAGAGACCAATTTGGGAACTGCCGATATCACTACAGTTTGGGACACTCTCAAGGCTTTTTGAGGGGTATAATAACCAACAGGGCAAGCTATAGATGTAAGAAATACAGAGAAGAGATTATGGTTTTGGAGGAAGAAATGAGGAAAGTGGAGGTAAAATTAAACGCCCAAGAGGGAATCGGTCAGAAGGAAGATTGGGAAGTAAGTAGGAAGCTGAAGGAGCAAATGGAGAGTGTTCTCCCGGGGCGGCTTATGCGTAAGTGGGAGGTGAGCAAGATGGCCCATTTTGAGTATGGGGAAGGAGCTGGAAAATTACTAGCTTGGAAAATCAAAGCAGACCAGCTCCGGAACCATATTAAGGAGATCTCAGTGGGTAATGGAGAACCCCCCATTTCTTCAGATAATGGTATAGGAGAGGCCTTCCTGGATTATTTCCAGGAGATATATAAAGAGACCTCCATAGATGATAACTTTAAGGCAAAATCTTGGTTGGAGAATATCACTTTAACACCTATCAGCCGCAAACAACAACTAGACTTGGGGCAGCCCATCACATAGGAGGAAGTGAGGAAAGCATTGGCGAGTGGGAAAAGGGGCAAAGCGGCCGGCCCGGATGGGCTTCCAATTGAATTATATCGATCACTTGGAGAGAGTTTAATTCCAACAATAACCCTTCTTTTCAATAAAATCTTCATGGACGGAATTAGCCCACCGGTAACATGGAATGACGCTACTGTAGTCCTCATCCTGAAACCAGGTAAAAACCCCTCCAGCTGTGGGTCCTATTAGCCCATTTCGCTTTTGAATGCCGACTATAAAATCTATACAACCATTCTGGCTACTAGATTGGGGGAGGTGGTTGGAGACATTCTTCACCCCGACCAAAAGGGGTTTGTGAAAGGGAGACAGTTAGCAGACCCCACCTACGACCTGGTCGGTGCAATAGACATCGCCTCTACTTATTCACTCCCCCTCGCAGCCTTGACTCTAGATGCCACCAAGGCTTTCGATAGAGTAAATTGGATTTACCTATCGGAAGTCATGGAGAAATTCAATCTGGGCGTAAGGTTTTGCCGTGCTATACAGTTGATATATAAATCCCCATCGGCTAAGCTCCTGGTGAATGGTTGTCTTACAAAGCCATTTGGCATAACCAGAGGAACCCGACAGGGTTGCCCTCTCTCCTCTCTGTTGTTCGATATATATATCGAACCATTTGCACAGAAATTAAGGGATAACCCTGAAATAGAATCCTTTAGACATGGGGATTGGGAGAGAAGGGTAGCCCTGTATGCGGATGATATTCTGATATTGTCAGCAGACCTAGAAAGAACTCTCCCGGTAGTAATTAAACTGGCGGAGGAGTTTGGTAAGGTCTCCGGATACGAGGTAAATGCTGGCAAGACAGAAGCCATGACTTGGAACATCCCGCACACTGTCTATCAGACAAGCTGCAGTATGCGTTACCTTGGGGTCACAATTACCCAGGATATTAATAAACTGGCAGATACCAATCTATCGCGAGTCCTCCGCAACTGCCAAAAACAAATGAAGTCATGGGTGCACCTCCCCTTATCCATTCTGGGGAGGGTTAATTTAGTCAAAATGTCTATACTGCCTAAGGTCACTTTTCTTTTTAATACAATCCCTCTCCATTTTGATAAAGACACTATAGGAAAATTCCAACGAGAAATAAATTCCTTTATCTGGGTATATAGATCTACCAGAATAGCATGGAAGAAATTAAGACGTAGGAGAGAGAAAGGGGGGTTGGTGTTACCTGATTTACAATATTATGCTTGGGCATTTCAACTCACTCACTCTCGTATGCTATTGAAAACGCCAAGAGATAAAGCGAGTGGAGCTATGTTTTTGGCCATGTTGAAAGGGGCGGGGCTGCCAGCAGAAGGGTTTATGTTTAAATTTGGAGATCAAAAATTCTTTAAAAAATCAAACTTAAGGTCCTGCATGGTTTCACCAGAATATGGGTAACGCTAAGGAAGGTGACAGGTCTCAGTTACTTCTCTAAACTGGCACCACTTTGGGACTCCCCAGGTTCCCCAGAATGCCTTCGTGATAGGCTGGCGATCCCACTTAGAGACGCTGGATTTAAAGTATGGGGAGACTTAGTCAGCAATTAAACATTTATTTTATGGGAGGATCTAACAAGGAGAGTGAGTAGTGGCCTCTCAAGATTTAAATATATCCAGTTACATAGTTGGGTACAGTCCCAGTTCAGAAAGGAAAAAAGTATTGGTGAGGGAACCAGTTTGGAGCAACAGCTTGTGGAAAGGCCAGTAGGTAAAAAGGAGGTCTCCTATTGGTATTGGGCCATAGAAGAGGAGGTGGACGGGGAATTCAAGCTGGCTGATGAGCTGTGGGGTGGATTGTTGCCTAACGAACAGTGTGACCATCTATGGCAGGAATATTTCAAAATCCTCTTTAGCATAGTGAAACCAGCATGGTTGAGGAGGAATCACTTATTCACGGCTCATCGTGCATACCTATCCCCCCTCAGGTTATCAAGAATTGTTAAAGGCTCTCAAATCAGCTGTAAAAAATGCGGATTGGTAGAAGCCTCGGACCTCCATATGTTTAGAGACTGTCCCTCCATCCAGGCATTCTGGGAAGATGTACAAAAACATTGGAGAGTATACTGGGAGTGACAATTCCAATTGACTTAACCGCTTAACTGCGGCGGCAATTCCGCCACGGTGCGGTGGTTTTATTGAGTGGGCGGGGCCGCGTCGGCCAACGGAAGGGGTTAAAGCTAATAATCTTTGGCTTAAATACCCAGGTACCAGGACCAGCTAGACTCCATTTATTTTATTCAATCTTACTGGCAAGAAGACAAATCTGTAGGCATTGGATAGACCCTGTCCCTCCCAAACACTCGGATTGGTTGACTTCTTTGTATGAAACATCCAAAATGGATATGGCCAGAGTATGTAGCAGGAAAAAGATCGCATACTGGGACTTGTTGTTGCAGTGGAGGTGATTTTTTTGTTTTTTGTTTGTGGTCCAATGATTATGCCAACTGGGCACTCCTTGGACCAAGCTGGATATGCCCATGGATTAAGGGACATCGAAAAGGTCCATAGGGTCTTTTAGACCAATCTGGAGTGATACCTAACCTCCCTATATCGATGGGAAGTGGCTTTTTGGTCTGAAAACACACCCCTTCGGGCTGATGGTATCGAGAGAATCCGAGGGAAGAGCCCATGTCATCCTAGCCTATTGAAAAGGGGAATGTACAGACGGTCTGCACACTATGGGTACTGGCGAATGAGGACAAAAAAAAAAAACGAAGGAGAGCTGGACTCTGCCTTCCCTCCAAGTGATCTCCAAGGGCTTGTTAACTTGCCTCCTGTTGCTTGAGACTAAGGGAAATCAATGTCTCTACCCTAACTCTTGTGCCTGGCTCACCTGGAAATGATATCAAAAAACAAAGAAGGGAGTGAAGAGATATATCAGTCATGGACTCAATCTCCTCTGTAAGTTATGAAAAAACAAAAAGAGTCCACTCAGAATTTACAAAATAAAGTGCTAACCTTCCAAAAAGTGACTAAACCCAAGTGAACCGTTTCGTTACTAGCATGGGAAAGCAATAAAGTTTTTTAAAATAACCCTCACCCACCAAAAGGTCCCTTGGTGGCATGTTTCATCATCGGGTTCTTCCCGCCCCGCTGCGGGACGGGGCGTGCTACGACCGACGAATACGTAGGAGCACTTTGTAGTGAAGTAAACTATGTGTATTGGTGTGAGAGTGGAAGGGTCAGGAATGAGTGAGTTTAAAAAATACCTGGCTTTTTGGAAAAACTAAACTTTAATGCTCCCTATAGCTGGTATTGTAAAAAAACGGGGAAAGAAGGAGGGAATAAAGCTTTAATGAGCAGCCCCCTCGTTGGTCGACATGTTTCGAAGCCTACCCCTAAGCTTCTTCTTCAGGACCAAATACAATGATCCCTGTTACCACTCTGACTAATGCCTAGTGCTGTTAGCCTATTAGGTGTTTCGGATTAATATACTTCTGTGCAAGACATTCGTTCGATACCTACTTGGTAATATTCTTTAATAGAGCGAATATACAAATTCTTAATTTAGACAATATTATAGGTTTCCTAATTGGACCCCATGAGCATCAACACGGGAGGGAAGGAGGGTTAGTAGTCAAACATTCACCAAAGCATCTCTCTCACCCATAGAACAATGCCTGCCTGTGGCCCGTGGCTCCGTCAAACCTGGAAATGAGCCAGATCCTTGCAACAGATTTTGCCGCATCTCCTGTCTGCGTGTAGGAGAACCGGTGCATCAACCCGGTTGCGGAAGAAAAATAAATAAATCAATAAATCAGTGCATTGCATCGGAACCAGTGCTTTGCCTCCAGAGATCGATGCCACTGCAGCTTGGTGAGATCAACAAACCCCCATGCCTGCGTGGCAGAATTCAGCAAATTGCCTATGCCTCGCCCCTCTAGCACCATTTTTCAGAACTGAAGCATTGCCTTCACTGTGTGGAGAAGATAAACGTATCTCGCTGTTTGCGACCAGGAAAGGTACTTTGTTCACCAGGTCCTGTAGCCGGCCTAGGCTTCCAGATGGTCGTCCCAAACTTTGACTTTGCCCTGGTCCAGCGCGACCTAAAGTCACCTTTTTAGCACTACTTGATTCTAAGCACTTTACTGCATTTATTCTTTTAAAATTTAGTATCAACTTCTATGCATTGGGTTTTTGGCGTTTTCATCTTCTTTTGTTTATAATATAATAACCTATTTTTATAAACCTTTACACATTGCCTGATTGCTGCCTGCCAAGCTACCAGAGGGTGAGCACAGGTTATCTTTTAGTGTGTATCTAGCTTACCCGGACTAAGATTGTGGCTTCTGCTTGGACAGGGTGCACTCCTTTGCCAACCAGAAATCCAATTTCTAACAGCTTGTTAACCCTTTCGCTGGATACCAAAAATGCAAGACATGAAGAGGTGATAGACCCCTGAAGGCATGATGGGTGTTTTTCCAACTATTTGGGACTTCCTGCAAAGAGCAAAGACTGAAGGATGGAGAAGAAGTGGTATTCTGTACCTCTTGTTCTTTTGCTAGGATCCCCTTTTCCTGTTTAATTCACTTTGTTGCAGCATCTCAAGTTAGAGTGTGCCATTACGGTGGACACGAGCAGTAAATTATTGGGCATGGCAGTAAGCATTGTTTCTCACTATTAATGGCAAAATAGTTGTGGTGTTCCAGGAAATAAAAATACATTCAGCTGTGCTCACTTCTGCGTCGCGTGCTGCTTACTGCAGGGACTTTCACAAGCCAGATTTTTTTTAAACAAATGAAATCAAGTAATACAAAGCAATTCACTAAAAATCCAAAGGTCGAAGTGAGGTTATGGTTAAGGGGCCCGATTCACAGAACTAACTTAAGACAAAATCCTAAACTTACTACCATTTTGGTATTCACAGAAGGCACTTACTCATTTTGGTATTCACAGAAGGCACTTACTCATTTCGGTATTCACAGAAGTTAGGAGTCCTAACTTTAGGACTCCTAAATGGCTTCTGTGAATACCGAAAGTCTTAAAGTTAGGATTTTTCTCAGTTTAGGAGTAGTAAAGTTAGGACTCCTAACTTTAGGACTCCTAAATGCCTTCTGTGAATACCGAAAGTCTTAAAGTTAGGATTTTTGTCAGTTTAGGAGTAGTAAAGTTAGGAGTCCTAACTTTACTACTCCTAAACTGAGAAAATCCTAACTTTAAGACTTTCGGTATTCACAGAAGGCATTTAGGAGTCCTAAAGTTAGGAGTCCTAACTTTACTACTCCTAAACTGAGAAAAATCCTAACTTTAAGACTTTCGGTATTCACAGAAAGCATTTAGGAGTCCTAAAGTTAGGAGTCCGAACTTTACTACTCCTAAACTGAGAAAAATCCTAACTTTAAGACTTTCGGTATTCACAGAAGGCATTTAGGAGTCCTAAAGTTAGGACTACTCACTTCTGTGAATACCGAAATGAGTAAGTGCCTTCTGTGAATACCAAAATGAGTAAGTGCATTCTGTGAATACCAAAATGGTAGTAAGTTTAGGTTTTTGTCTTAAGTTAGTTCTGTGAATCGGGCACAAGGTTTGCTCATAACACCATAATGCATGTTCAAAAACCCTCTAGGAAAAACTCAGTTAAAGAGCAGTTATGGTTAGATACAGTCGTGAACAGTGCATGATGGGTGTGCAGGGTATTGTCAATTTACAGAATAATAACTGGAGAAGTTCAGTGCTTTAGGTTTCGTTTTGTAACTATTACTGAAATTCAGTGAAACTACAGTTGAAGTGAAGAGGGTTTTTAAACATACATTATGGTGTTATGAGCAAACCTACCCATAACTTCACTTTAATTATTGTTTTTTAATGAATTTGTCATTTTCAATCAAATTCAATGTGGAAGTGTTTTTTGCACCTCAACCCAAGTAAAATTCTAGACACTGCTGTGCACACATTTTGTCTGAGACTAGTATGGAAAGTTGTAATCTCTGTAGAAACCTTTTCTAGATAACTTAATCTTTACAGGATATGGACTGTAGACATATATCATGTTTTTATTGTGAAACCAGTTCCTTTCTCCTGAAGTATATGCCTTAATCTGCCTGGCATTGCACAGCTTGGTGATTAGACAGGATAGATGTTTTGAAAATAATATAACCTAATCGTGTGTGTATGAGGCCTACCTAAACTACTAAACAGCTAGTTTATGATCTACAAATAGTCACACAAGAGAATATGCTGTCCTTACATTTCTAAGGCTATGTGATCGCAAGCGGGGTGGTGTTACCTGTGCATGGACTTTAAATATTTAACTGCAAGTTGCCAAGAGGAGTGGCCCATCTGGCTTAATCAATCCAAATTTACATTTTTGATTGATTTGCTCATGTTCCAAATGTTTAGTAGTTTGTTGTTTGACTTTACACACTTGAATGCGCAGTCTGTAGAAAGAGAATGAATATCTGAGTCAGTTTGTATCTCGGTCAGCCAGAGTTGGGATGGTGTTTGAGCCAGGGGCAGAGCAGGTCTATGATAGTGTGAGTGAATGACAGAATCTGAGACATTAACTAAATTGTGCGTAAATGTCTTGGTGGCAGCGAGTAAGCTAGCGACTGATTGAGAGTGACTACATTCTTTATATCTGGTAGGCCATTAACTTTGTCAGTAACTGAGTCACTCAGAGATGTGGTTAGTCGCATCATATGACGGTGTCAGAATAAGTTTGTTTATCAATGAAGAGAGAATGTCTGGGTGACTGAGTCAGTGAGCATCTGTTTGAGCTAGGCATTGCCAGAAAGTAAGCCAGTGAATCTGTGTCTGCACGAGCGACAATCTGTCTGCTAATCTAGTTGACCATGTTGGCCCAACAGTAGTGTAAAGTATGAGTGTTCAGAACAATAGCGTGTAGTGCTCTTTTTGCAGAAGAGGAGTCTGAATATAGGACCCATAGCGCTGCCCTGCTTCACAAGGCTGCTTCTTTACCAAACGGTAGACCCAGCATGTCAGTGTAATGCACATTGCAAGGCCAATTCGGGCCTGTGTTGTTATTTGTTAATGTTAGTGGGATTTATAAGAGCGCACAATTGCCCAAAGGCGTCTTGGCGCTAGCTTTGACAATATCCAGTAGGAACAAAAAGGGAAAGTGAGATTCATTCTGCATTAAACAGCCAGGTTTTCAAAGCCTTTCAAAGCATCAATAGATTGGGCATGGCACTAATCTGCAAGGGGAGAGAATTCCAAGCCTTTGCTGCTCCAGTTACAAAACTTCTTCCACCTGGGGACTACAGCACATTTAGCTGTAGCGGACCTAAGTGCTCTACCTGGGACATACCAGTTGAAGCTGTTCATACTCGCAACCAGTGTAACTTCCTGATTGATTTTGACATCGACTGATATTTTGGGATCTTTAATAATAGTCGTGCTGCAGCATTTCAGAGAGTTTGCAGCCTATTAGTAAGTACTGAAGAAAATTTAAATACAGTCCATTACAGTGGTCTATCTTAGTAAGTACTATTGAATTGACTGTTTTGAAGATCTGGAGGGATCTGGATCTGACAGGCTAGTGATCCAGCGGTATACCAACAATAGATACTCCACTACCATATACTCACCTGGGCCCATAAACACACAATTGAGTAAACCGCTGGAGTGTCAAAGTTTTATATATATTTGTCATAATATTCAGGATTAGTTATTTAATATTCCTAACTAACCTTTCACTGATCAAAAAGTTATTTCCTCTGGTCGATGGACCATTAGTTGAACTAGTTGATGGTGATAATTAACATAACCCTTAACTATTCTTTTATTTGAAGTAAATGATCACAGACTCAAGAAGGTTTTAAATCTTTATCTAAATTAAATGCATGTGAACCATTTCAAAATACAGTGCAGTCACCATCTTTCTTAGGAGAGAAAATTCAATTGATTAAACATCAAGCATATACTTCGGACTCATACAATAATTAATGCTCAGAAAGGGAGAGGACAGAGAGAAAAGAACATTTGCAAATACCGTGAAATTATAGTTACCAAGAATGGTGTGAAAGACCAACCCCCTGGCCAAAGGGCTGGTAAGGGTCCCCCAGGATAGGTCAGGAGACAAAGTCTTCAGGACAGGATTCAGGACAGGATAGTTGACCTCTCTAGAATACCGACGATTGCGCCGCACCCCTCTCTGACACTCTCTTCCTCCTCGAGATTCTTCCGCGATCTTCTGATCTAACCCAATTAAGTTAGGATAGAAAGTTCTGCTTCAGATTCTGCATTCGGTTCTTCATCAGCATCTCATAGCATCTCTCCCAGCAACAGCATCTCCGACTCACAGCATCTGGACCTTCTTCCTCTCTAACTAACTAAAGCTACCTTAGTTATACCTTTGTTTCTTCATGTTCCACCCACTAAAGTTTCAATATCGTAAAAATACGAAATATGATTGGGCAGGCAAGGGGGGAAGCTCCATCACACCATGCTTACATGTCATTAAAATCAGTTCAATTATTGTTCGCAAACCCGTCCCCTTAATTTTTATTCATGTATTGAGTTCCCATACGCGTTCACATTTTACTTGAAACATTATCATAACATTATGAATAAGAGTGCTCATCGTTGAACTTTTCACCATCCGTTCTCAGGGTATGTCACTCGTGTCCTTGGCTCCCGTTCAACATCTAAGTCATCATTCCGGGTTAACTTTCAGTGGACATGCGCAGTCTTTCATTACTCAGCTTAATTCAGTTATGCGTGAGAGGCACAAATGCGCACTAATGATAAAGTCAGAAAGACAAATATTAATTTCACAAATAAATGGTCACACTGTATACCTCCCACCTCTACTCTGTTCCCCTTTTCTTATTAATACTTTTCCCGCATTAGCATTAGTAAAATAGCTTGTTTTCGTCTCAGCTAAGCAGATGCCATGCATGCGAGTCTTCAAGATTCCATTTTAGTATCTTCTGCTCATGCGCTAGAATTTCCCTCCAAGCGTTACCTCGTCATACTACGTAGATGCAGTTGACGCATGCGCCCAACAGTTTCCCCGTTTAAAGCGGTATTATTCCGTCTTCGTTGTTATCCGCATTAATACACACATAGGCAAGCTTCACTAACCCGCGTGTTCATGTGGTGCGTATTAGTTATTCACAAAACATGTTTAATAACTTGTTAATGAGTTAACCGAGTGGATTGCCACCGAGCAAGTCTCTTTCAGACCTTGCTCCATCAATCCCTCTCTGATGGCATTTTGAGCCATCACAAAATTACCCATCCCTTCCCAGATGCCAACTTTAATCATTCTCAGTTTTCTCTTTCTTCTCTCATCTTTTCGTCAGTTACTTCTTTTCCTTCTAAATCTTTCATCTTTTTGTATAGCTTTCCTTTCATTTCCTCTAACTGAATTTCTTCATATTCCCTTTTTCGTTTCTTTCCCTTTCCTTCCCTCTCTGCATATATCCTTCTCTTTCTCTTGCTTCTGCAACATTTACATGTGGTCATTACTGTCATTACTATTGTCATTATCACAACTAATGGTAATATTATTTGACCTAGAAAACTCTTTCCAAAATGAGTAAACCAATTCCCTATTGATGTTATACTCTTTGTTAATCTTCCCCATACACTGTCAACCTCCAATTGGGTCAAGTCATTATGCATTCTTGTAATATTTCCAATATATCCTTTAATTTCCTTACTTTTGTCCGGAATGTAAGTGCAGCAATGTTGAATTTTGAACATACCACAGACTCCGCCCTCTTTTGCCAATAAAATATCAAGAGCAAGACGATTTTGTAAAACCATAGACCTTATTGCAACCATCTCTGTATTAATCATTAAGAATCCTCTGGCAGTATCTGTAGAAAGACGATCAATTATTGTTGACAATTTGCAAATTTTACGTGAATTTAGAATGACTCCAACTGAGGGTATCAATGCACTAAATATATCACCTACTATTTCAGAAAAACTAGCTTTTTTTCTTCATGTTAGTCCATTAGATATTTCATTGATTCCATTGATTCTGTCCACATGGTAGATTTTTGGAAAAACTATTCCAAAATAACAGCTCCCATACCATCTTGCAGGTAACCTATAATAGGCATTATTCCCGCATACATAATAAACTCCAGGAAATACAGGATCGGTTCCCCCTTTTAGTCCCCATCCCCTAAAATTAGGAAGTTGTGTTCACATTCACTGGACCCAATGAAATTGTTATTATAATCTGTCTTTAATCTATGGAGGCAGAATTTTCCCTTTTTCACAAAGTCTAGGGACATCGCAGCATGAGCTTCGCCCTTTGCATAAATTCCCTCTTTCTCAGCCCATGGAGGTACATGGGATTTCTGTTCAGCAGCCTTCTTTGTTAAATCCTGTCTCCTTTCTTCTACTAAATTCAAAAACTCTTTTTCTTCTTCACGTAATATACATGTTAGGTTATGCTTGTGTGCTTGTGCTAAATCTATTGAACTCATTGTTAAGAAGAATTCACCCATGAACCGTGCATTTTTACTACTAAATACTGGATTCATATTCTTTCGAATAGGCAGTTCTGAAAACACTACATCTAAGTTTGAATAAAAATACTGAAGTTTCTCTGTTACGTAAAATAAACTTGATAAAACACTACATGATACACCATATGTTAAAGGTATATGGTGATAAGTCACCCCTTCTGACACTGATGAGGGTAACTTCATACAGACATAACAATTACTAATCTCCATTGTATTAACATACTGGAATAACAATTTAGTAAACACATTTAAAGACAAATCATTTTCTGATTCATTATGATAGTTTATTTCATCTTCTACCCCTATTTCTATTTTAGTTCCCTTTATTCTATTTACTTTCTCACTAGTAATTGTACTATTCTTGTTATTTGTTTCCATTAACAAAGGTACTCCTACTGTTAGAAATAACCATACTAATACTACTAATAAAATACTACATAAGCAAAATCTTAAACATTTTCTTTTTAAACTTCGTTTCGGTCTTTCAGTGTCTTCAACTTCTGCCATTTTAATCAGAGAAAATTTCTTTTCTCTTTTTCTTTCTTTGTCTAAATTTTTCTTAAAATCCAGTCTTTTATTTTAAGGAGGTCTTAATTTGTTTTCATCAATCTGTGCAACATGAACTCTCTCTGGTTTTTCTCGTAAATCTAAGTTTTCAAATTCTTCTAATATAACATAGGTCCACTCAGGGGCCTTGTATTTTCTGTTCAGAATTCTCAATCTTGGACTTCTTCGCGTAAGTTTTTACTAAGGTTTGTTTATATTGTGTCTGACTCGTAACTTCATTTACTTGCTCTGGTTTCTTTTCTGGTTTTCTTAGATAATATCTTAGTCTCTTCACTCCTTCTGGCCAATTATCTCCTTTTCTAACTCTTTTGACCTGAACTGCACTTTCACCTTCTCCGTCTTCTTCTAAGGTTCTTTTATTTTCACTTAATCTGGGCACAATCTGTTCTTGTTCTTCTTCCCTTTCTAATTGTCTTTGTTCTGTATTTTCTGTATACGGATCTTCCTCTACCTGCACCTGTTCAGGTCTTATTATAGTTTGTTCTTCTTCTTCCTGAACTTGTTCTTCTAAATCTGTCTGATCCTGTTCAGGCCTTATTTCAACTTGTTCTTCTTCTGCCTGAACTTGTTGTTCTTCTTCTATCTTACCCTGCTCAGGTTTCTGAATGGCTTTGTTTATTTTTACCTGAGTGTGTTCTTCTTTTCCTGACTTTTCCTCTCTACCTTCCTGTCTCTTTAATTCAGTTGTTCTTCTTGTTTCGACAACAGCATCAGATATTTCAATCACTGGTATCCACTCTTCCTGACTTGTACTTGGCTGTTCGTCATATAGTTGTCTTTCAGAATCTATCCCTCTAGATTCTTCAACTTCACAACTTTCAACTTCTGACGTCTCAGCTTGTTCAGTCAGTGGCTGTTCTTGTTGTTCAGATGGGCTCGGAACTCTTCTGGTATGACTAGCATGAATCCAATTGGGTAAACCTGCACACTTCACTGCTGTGGTAGTGACTAGTATGACTTGACGTGGTTTATCCCACCTGGGTGCTAGACATGACTTCCTTGCGTGTTTCTTCACTAACACCCAGTCTCCAGGATTCAAATCATGCGCTTGGTCTGGCTGCCTTTCAACTGCGTCTTCTCCAACCTGATGAGAGACAGAACGCACCATTTCAGCCAATCCTTTGCAATAGTCCAATACCAGATCATCAGTTATATTCATCAATTTATTTCCAGGAATAAATGCTTGTCTCATTGCCCTTCCCATGAGTACCTCATGTGGACTCAATCCTGTTTTTCTGTCAGGAATACTTCTGAGACCCATCAGTACAAGAGGCAATGCATCTGGCCATTTCAGCATTGTGGATGCACACACCTTCCCTAATCTTGATTTGATTGTGCCATTAAGCTGTTCAACTATTCCAGAAGCCTCTGGACGATAAGCACAGTGCAGTTTTTGTTCAATGTTAAATGCAGCACAGATTAATCGAATTATCTCATTATTAAAATGAGGTCCTCTATCTGATTCCAAAGTGACTGGAAAACCGAAACGAGGTATCAACTCCCTCAATAGTAGTTTAGCAACTGTGAGACTGTCATTTTTCTAGTGGGGTATGCCTCTACCCATCTCGATAACAGGCACACTATGACAAGTACATACTTCAATCCATTGCAAGGAGGCAACTCAATGAAGTCTAACTGCAGTCTGGTGAAGGGTCCTTCTGCCTTTCCAATCTTTTCCCAACTAACCACTGTCTTCCTGCCTGGGTTCTGCTGCTGACAGATTAAGCATCTTTGGCAAAGGCTCTCTGCGACTACCCTAAACTTCGGATTGTACCAACTCTGTCTGAATAATCTGATCATTGAATCCCTGCCAATATGTGTTGTCCCATGGTATACTCTTGCCATTTGAGAGAGTAGACAGTCTGGCATGACTGGTCTGCCATCTAAGTACACCCACACTTCATCTTCTGTTCTTTTTGTACAAGCTGATTTTATCCAGATTTCCTTTTTTTTCCCCTCAACTTCTTCCTGTAACTGTCTGATCTCATCCCATGTTTCTGGAACTGAGAAAAACATAAGTTGGCAGCTGGTTTCACCCGTTTCAATTTTTCTGTTAATTGACATTGTATTTCTTGCACAGTATTGAGCAATTTGGTCTGCATACCTATTACCGGCCGTCACATAGTCATTTCCTGACTGATGTGCAGCGCATTTGACAACTGCTACTTCTTTTTGCAATTGTAATGCTTCCAACAAATCTTTTACATTTTTACTATTTCTGATAGGAGATCCTGAAAAAGCCAAAAATCCCCTCTGCATCCAGAGTTGGCCAAAGTCATGCACCACCCCGAAACCATATTGACTATCCGTAAATATGGTTATTCTCCAATTTTTCCCCTTTTTGCATGCCTTTGTTAAGGCCACCAATTAGGCTACTTGTGCAGACTTGACTCCCGGTAAACAGGATGCTTCAATGACCCCTGTTATTTTGCATACAGCATATGCAGCACTTAACCCTCCTCCTTCTGTTCTTAGACATGACCCATCCACGAACAATTCATGATCAGATTCCTTCAATGGTGTTTCCTTTATATCTGGACGGGGCTTAGTACACAATTCAGTCACATCCAAACAATCATGATCAATCTCATCTTTCACTTCTTCACAACATGGATCTGGCAATAATGTGGCAGGATTCATTATTGTACATCTTATCACTGTCACATTTTCTGCTGCCAAAATCACTCTTTCATACTTAGTCAGCCGACTAGGAGTGAGATGTTGTGTTCGTGTTCTTCTCAAAAGACTCTTAACTGAGTGTGGAACGTAGACTTTTACAGAATGTCCCATCACAATTGACTCACTTTGCTCCAGACTCATACAGGTAGCAGCTACTGCTTTTAAGCAGCCAGGTAAGGCTGAGCTACTGGATCCAAGGTGGCAGAGAAATATGCCACTGGACGTCGGCTCAATCCATGTCTTTGTGTTAAAACTGAAAGTGCACAATTTTCTCTCTCACAACAAAACAGCGCAAATTCTTTTGAATAATCAGGCATGCCCAAAGCAGGGGCCTCACATAGACAGTTTTGTAATTTCACAAAGGCTTCCAAGCATTCATCATTCCAATCAATTGGATCTTTCGCTCTTTTCCAAGTTAATTGTATCAATGGCTTTGCTAGCAGGGAAAAGCTGTTTATCCACTGCCTACAGTACCCAACCATTCCCAGAAACATTCTCATCTCCTTCTGTGTCAGTGGTAGTTGCATTTCTTTGATTATTTTTATTCTTTCCGGTGTCACTTTTCTAACTCCTCTTTCTATTTTATGCCCTAAATATTTAACTTCTTGTTGACAAAACTGCAATTTTTCTGGAGACACCTTGTGTCCTCCTTCGGCCAAATGGTTCAGTAATGCAATTGTGTCAGTGACACAATCTTCTCGTGATTTTGATGCCACCAATAGGTCATCAATGTACTGAACCAGAACTGATTTCCCGGGCATAACTAATGACTCCAGACACTTTTTCAGTATCTGATTGAAAATTGAGGGACTCTCTTTGTACCCTTGAGGAACTCGGCACCATGCCAAAATACGATCCTCAAACCGGAAGGCGAAGAGATACTGGCTGTCTGGGTGCAAAGGAATAGAAAAGAATGCTTGGCACAAATCAATTACTGTATACCAACTTGCATTGCATGGTATTTGATAAAGGATCACTGCTGGATTTGGCACCACTGGGCAACAAGGCACTACAATTTTGTTTATTTTTCGCAAGTCCTGCACTATCCTGCATTTACGACTAGGCTTTTTGAGTCCCATGATTGGCGAATTACATGGACTACTCATTATTTCTTTTAGAATTCCTTGTTTAATCATTTGATCAATTACTGGAGCAACTCCTGCTTTCACTTCTGGACTCATTTAATACTGCTGTGTATTTGGATAAACTGCACCTTCCTTTACCACTATTTTCACAGGGTCTACATTCGCCATTAGCCCTATATCTTTTCCTGAAAAGTCCCACACTTCTGGATTTATTGTGGTTCTCAATTCTTCTGGTAATTCACTTTCAGTTAGTAATGAAAACATTTCATCCACTTCTGTACCTTGCTTAGCTAACATCATCTTATAAACAACATCCTCATCAGGTGTTTGGAAAGCAACACCATCAGGCGTACAATAGATTGTGCAGTTCATTTTGCACAATAAATCTCTCCCTAACAGATTTACTGGGCTTGAGTCACAAACTACAAACCGATGCATGTCTTTAAAATTTCCAATATGTACTTCCATTGGTCTTGTAACTGGAGTTCTAATCTGTTGGTTTGACACTCCTACAACTTGGATAGTTTCTCCCGAGAGGGGTAGGTTTGGGATGTCTGCTGTTCTCACAGTAGACCGGGTAGCACCAGTGTCCAATAGGAAAGTGATGTCACTACCTTCAACTTTCCCTTCAACAAATGGACCTGTCTGATCTACCGGCAAGGATGCGCCAAGCACGCACTCCTCTTCCTCCCCCCTCAGGCACCGTCATTGTACGTAGTCCGATTCATCTTCATCATTCTGCAAAAAATATTGTGAAACCACTCTTATTCTTTCCACTTTCTCTGTGAAATCCGGTGTTCGCACTGTATTTTTGAATGTTCACATTGCTTGCCATAGGAGGTTGTGGCACCTGATACTGTGGGGTAGTTACCTGCTGCTGCTGTGGCTGTTTCACAATCACTTAATTCTGCATCTGTGGATTTAAATTTTGATTTGGCCCATTATTATTCTGGACAAGTTTTCACTCGTTCTTCCAATGTCCATACTTTCCGCATGCATGACAAGGAAATTTCTTCCTTGCTTCCTCTCTACTCATTCGTCCTCGTCCTTTATCACCACTCGACACTTGTTCATTTTGATTCTGGTCTTTTATCTCATTATCATTCTGGGAAATTAATTTTGCTTCCTGCTGCTCCTCTAATTTCACTTGTGCCCACATCATTTCCTCTTTTAACTTTCTATGTTTTGCCTCAATGTCGTCATCGCAATACTTCGCATATTTCAATATTTCATCTATGGTTTTACTTTGCCAACACAACATGTGTTGTTGAATCATCTGACTAATCTCTGGTTTTAAACCATACACGAATCTATATACAAAATGTCCCATATCCTTGTCTCCAATGTTCTCAAATCCACTATACTGCTTGAATACCTGTAACAACCTCTCATAGTATGCGTGTACAGACTTCTTTGGCTCCTGAGTGGTTCTATCTATTTTCACCCAATCAGTCTATTTAGGAGGAATTTTCCCTTTCAAGAAAGTAATCACCTGGTGATACTTCTTCATCACCTCCTCTGATGGCGCTCCTGTTTTGGAATCCCTTGGATATTCCTCATTTGGCCAGTCAATTGTAATCTTACATTCTGTCCATAAATCAGCTGGTACTACAATATCAAATAAACCATCCAAATCCTTCAACAAAACCTTTGAAACTTTCACAAATCTTTCCACATGTTTACACCATTCAACTGTTTTTTCTCTCAACCTAGGGAAATCATTCGTAAATGACAAGATATCCTGTCTGCTCCAAGGAACATGAACATATCCACCACCAGGAACTTCTCTCATTGGACACATTCTCTCAATCTTATCTTATTCTCTCACTGGAAATGCAGATGATGCTTCTCTCGCTTGTACTTCCTCTTTCTTTCTTATCCACCTAATTCTCCATTTGTCAATGTCTCCCCATTTTCGTAAAATATTCATCAACTCTTTTATCTGTAGTCTCTTACCAGAAGCATTTACACTTTCTAAATCCTTATCAGTAAACTCCACTCGATATGGTTTCTGCAATAGTTTCGATTTCCCTATATCTATTCCAATCTCTGAGGCAACTTCTGTTAATTTCTCATGAAATACTCTTGCTCTTCTGGTTATACTCTTACATAAGAATAACAACTCCTCATCATTATAAACGTTCAATCTTTCTATGCTCACATTGCCAGTTATCATTTCTTCCAAATCTACTTTCAATCTACTGATATCTAAAATCTTTGGTTGTGGGTTTCGATTTTCTATTTCCTGTGCCCATCTCTCATCGAATCTTCAGGAGTAACTGCTGTTGATCCTCCAGTTCGTATAGGAACCAAAGATCTCTTTTCTCTCAAATTTGCAGCTATAACTCTCTTCGGAGTTTCAGTTAAATGTTCTGCATTCGGGAGATCCATTAATGAAATAACTGACTCACATTCACTGGCCTGATCATCCGTAATTATTACTTCTTTCTGGGACTATTTAACGGAATTGTCACAGTTTGAGGTTTCTGGCAAATCTTTTTATCTCCATATAATGGGATTACAGGACCAATAGTTACTGGTATTGTCAAAGCTTCGGCATTTAAATTCAATTGGCTTACTTTCTGAACTAATTCTTCCCTAGTTTTATTTAAAGCTTCTCTCTCCAACGCGTCATTTGATCTCCACTTGATTCATACGGATATCTAGGCAAAAATCCTCTAAATCTCCGACCACTTCTGTATTTTTCACGATCAAATGCCTCAATTTCCCATTCTTCCAAAGCTTCATACTGTGTCATTCTAGGATTTGGTTCTAACATATTCATTATATCGCTCAAATTCTGAAGTATCTTTAAATTAAAAGTACCATGCTCCAGAAAAGCCAAAACACCATCACCTTTAGTATTCTCCACCCAGTTCTCCAACCATACACACGTGTGATATCCTTTCTCCATCATCATAAAGGAAGCAGGTGTTTTAGGTGGCGGAATAGGAATTCCCTCTCTAGTCATTACATGTTTGTCTTTTTTAAAGAAATTTTTAATTTTCTTAATCAACGTCATTTTCTTTCGTCCTCCAAACATTTCCGACGGTCGATATAGAAAAGAGTCTTCCGTATATCTTCTAGCTCTATTACCTACGTCGCGTCCTATATCAGCACGACTTTCACCCACAGTCAAATTCGAACTCAACATACAATTCTTTCTCGACCAATCCTAGCACGGCTTTTATCTACCAACCAATCAGACTCAGGCTCACACTCGTGGTCTAACCAATGTCAGCGCGGTCTTTTGTGATATCAGTATTGCTCCCCAGTACTGACCCTCCCTTTACAATTTGCTTCCAGCTCACGCCCGCTGTTTCAACCAATCCCAGCGCGGCTCTTTATGACGTCAGTATAACTCCTGCAACTGACCCTCCCTTCACAAGGTAATACGATAACTTATTTTCTTTTACTTTTCTAAAATAAAATCCGTTAGTAACAACATAAAAAAATTCGTTACTCTGCCTGCTCCACTAAATCAGGATAGATTATGACTTATCGTAGAATCCTTTTTCACTACGAGCAAAAACCTCTGTTTGCCCTTCATTCAACCTCAAGAGAACCTGTTACTTCTTCAGTGTCACCCGTATTGGGAAATGAGACCAAAGTTTCACCAGCGAACCCCTTTTGCTATCATTCGCACTCTACTTTTATACAATATAATCCCTACTACAACACTGCCAGCCCTCCGTAGCTTCTCAGTGTTATGAAAACAGATGCATACCCTCCTGCAGTGTGGCTTCTATCACCACCCGCTATTCCATTCCCGGGATGCCCAGATATCCACTGTATCTGTGCTTCTAGATGACATAAAACAAGTCACTAACTCTTTTGTTAAACATAAATGAATAATCAATAATAAATATTTATCACCAAACTAATCAATAATAACCATAACCCTGCTACCAGAAAACTGATCCAGCGGTATACCAACAATAGATACTCCACTACCATATACTCACCTGGGCCCAGAAACACACAATTGAGTAAACCGCTGGAGTGTCAAAGTTCTATATATATTTGTCATAATATTCAGGATTAGTTATTTAATATTCCTAACTAACCTTTCACTGATCAAAAAGTTATTTCCTCTGGTCGATGGACCATTAGTTGAACTAGTTGATGGTGAAAATTAACATAACCCTTAACTATTCTTTTATTTGAAGTAAATGATCACAGACTCAAGAAGGTTTTAAATCTTTATCTAAATTAAATGCATGTGAACCATTTCAAAATACAGTGCCGTCCCCATCTTTCTTAGGAGAGAAAATTCAATTGATTAAACATCAAGCATATACTTCGGACTCATACAATAATTAATGCTCAGAAAGGGAGAGGACAGAGAGAAAAGAACATTTGCAAATAACGTGAAATTATAGTTACCAAGAATGGTGTGAAAGACCAACCCCCTGGCCAAAGGGCTGGTAAGGGTCCCCCAGGATAGGTCAGGAGACAAAGACTTCAGGACAGGATTCAGGACAGGATAGTTGACCTCTCTAGAATACCGACGATTGCGCCGCACCCCTCTCTGACACTCTCTTCCTCCTCGAGATTCTTCCGCGATCTTCTGATCTAACCCAATTAAGTTAGGATAGAAAGTTCTGCTTCAGATTCTGCATTCGGTTCTTCATCAGCATCTCATAGCATCTCTCCCAGCAACAGCATCTCCGACTCACAGCATCTGGACCTTCTTCCTCTCTAACTAACTAAAGCTACCTTAGTTATACCTTCGTTTCTTCATGTTCCACCCACTAAAGTTTCAATATCATAAAAATACGAAATATGATTGGGCAGGCAAGGGGGAAGCTCCATCACACCATGCTTACATGTCATTAAAATCAGTTCAACTATTGTTCGCAAACCCGTCCCCTTAATTTTTATTCATGTATTGAGTTCCCATACGCGTTCACATTTTACTTGAAACATTATCATAACATTATGAATAAGAGTCCTCATCGTTGAACTTTTCACCATCCATTCTCAGGGTATGTCACTCGTGTCCTTGGCTCCCGTTCAACATCTAAGTCATCATTCCGGGTTAACTTTCAGTGGACATGCGCAGTCTTTTCATTACTCAGCTTAATTCAGTTATGCGTGAGAGGCACAAATGCGCACTAATGATAAAGTCAGAAAGACAAATATTAATTTCACAAATAAATGGTCACACTGTATACCTCCCACCTCTACTCTGTTCCCCTTTTCTTATTAATACTTTTCCCGCATTAGCATTAGTAAAATAGCTTGTTTTCGTCTCAGCTAAGCAGATGCCATGCATGCGAGTCTTCAAGATTCCATTTTAGTATCTTCTGCTCATGCGCTAGAATTTCCCTCCAAGCGTTACCTCGTCATACTACGTAGATGCAGTTGACGCATGCGCCCAACAGTTTCCCCGTTTAAAGCGGTATTATTCCGTCTTCGTTGTTATCCGCATTAATACACACATAGGCAAGCTTCACTAACCCGCGTGTTCATGTGGTGCGTATTAGTTATTCACAAAACATGTTTAATAACTTGTTAATGAGTTAACCGAGTGGATTGCCACCGAGCAAGTCTCTTTCAGACCTTGCTCCATCAATCCCCTCTCTGATGGCATTTTGAGCCATCACAAAATTACCCATCCCTTCCCAGATGCCAACTTTAATCATTCTCAGTTTTCTCTTTCTTCTCTCATCTTTTCGTCAGTTACTTCTTTTCCTTCTAAATCTTTCATCTTTTTGTATAGCTTACCTTTCATTTCCTCCAACTGAATTTCTTCATATTCCCTCTTTCGTTTCTTTCCCTTTCCTTCCCTCTCTGCATATATCCTTCTCTTTCCCTTGCTTCTGCAACATTTACATGTGATCATTACTGTCATTACTATTGTCATTATCACAACTAATGGTAATATTATTTGACCTAGAAAACTCTTTCCAAAATGAGTAAACCAATTCCCTATTGATGTTACACTCTTTGTTAATCTTCCCCATACACTGTCAACCTCCAATTGGGTCAAGTCATTATGCATTCTTGTAATATTTCCAATATATCCTTTAATTTCCTTACTTTTGTCCGGAATGTAAGTGCAGCAATGTTGAATTTTGAACATACCACAGACTCCGCCCTCTTTTGCCAATAAAATATCAAGAGCAAGACGATTTTGTAAAACCATAGACCTTATTGCAACCATCTCTGTATTAATCATTAAGAATCCTCTGGCAGTATCTGTAGAAAGACGATCAATTATTGTTGACAATTTGCAAATTTTACGTGAATTTAGAATGACTCCAACTGAGGGTATAAATGCACTAAATATATCACCTACTATTTCAGAAAAACTAGCTCTTTTTCTTCATGTTAGTCCATTAGATATTTCATTGATTCCATTGATTCTGTCCACATGGTAGATTTTTGGAAAAACTATTCCAAAATAACAGCTCCCATACCATCTTGCAGGTAACCTATAATAGGTATTTTTCCCGCATACATAATAAACTCCAGGAAATACAGGATCGGTTCCCCCTTTTAGTCCCCATCCCCCTAAAATTAGGAAGTTGTGTTCACATTCACTGGACCCAATGAAATTGTTATTATAATCTGTCTTTAATCTATGGAGGCAGAATTTTCCCTTTTTCACAATGTCTAGGGACATCGCAGCATGAGCTTCGCCCTTTGCATAAATTCCCTCTTTCTCAGCCCATGGAGGTACATGGGATTTCTGTTCAGCAGCCTTCTTTGTTAAATCCTGTCTCCTTTCTTCTACTAAATTCACAAACTCTTTTTCTTCTTCACGTAATATACATGTTAGATTATCCTTGTGTGCTTGTGCTATATCTATTGAACTCATTGTTAAGAAGAATTCACCCATGAACCGTGCATTTTTACTACTAAATACTGGATTCATATTCTTTCGAATAGGCAGTTCTGAAAACACTACATCTAAGTTTGAATAAAAATACTGAAGTTTCTCTGTTACGTAAAATAAACTTGATAAAACACTACATGATACACCATATGTTAAAGATATATGGTGATAAGTCACCCCTTCTGACACTGATGAGGGTAACTTCATACAGACATAACAATTACTAATCTCCATTGTATTAACATACTGGAATAACAATTTAGTAAACATATTTAAAGACAAATCATTTTCTGATTCATTATGATAGTTTATTTAATCTTCTACCCCTATTTCTATTTTAGTTCCCTTTATTCTATTTACTTTCTCACTAGTAATTGTACTATTCTTGTTATTTGTTTCCATTAACAAAGGTACTCCTACTGTTAGAAATAACCATACTAATACTACAAATAAAATACTACATAAGCAAAATCTTAAACATTTTCTTTTTAAACTTCGTTTCGGTCTTTCAGTGTCTTCAACTTCTGCCATTTTAATCAGAGAAAATTTCTTTTCTCTTTTTCTTTCTTTGTCTAAATTTTTCTTAAAATCCAGTCTTTTATTTTAAGGAGGTCTTAATTTGTTTTCATCAATCTGTGCAACATGAACTCTCTCTAGTTTTTCTCGTAAATTTAAGTTTTCAAATTCTTCTAATATAACATAGGTCCACTCAGGGGCCTTGTATTTTCTGTTCAGAAGTCTCAATCTTGAACTTCTCCGCGTAAGTTTTTACTAAGGTTTGTTTATATTGTGTCTGACTCGTAACTTCATTTACTTGCTCTGGTTTCTTTTCTGGTTTTCTTAGATAATATCTTAGTCTCTTCACTCCTTCTGGCCAATTATCTCCTTTTCTAACTCTTTTGACCTGAATTGCACTTTCACCTTCTCCGTCTTCTTCTAAGGTTCTTTTATTTTCACTTAATCTGGGCACAATCTGTTCTTGTTCTTCTTCCCTTTCTGATTGTCTTTGTTCTGTATTTTCTGTATTCGGATCTTCTTCTACCTGCATCTGTTCAGGTCTTATTATAGTTTGTTCTTCTTCTTCCTGAACTTGTTCTTCTAAATCTGTCTGATCCTGTTCAGGTCTTATTTCAACTTGTTCTTCTTCTGCCTGAACTTGTTGTTCTTCTTCTATCTTACCCTGCTCAGGTTTCTGAATGGCTTTGTTTATTTTTACCTGAGTGTGTTCTTCTTTTCCTGACTTTTCCTCTCTACCTTCGTGTCTCTTTAATTCAGTTGTTCTTCTTGTTTCGACAACAGCATCAGATATTTCAATCACTGGTATCCACTCTTCCTGACTTGTACTTGGCTGTTCGTCATATAGTTGTCTTTCAGAATCTATCCCTCTAGATTCCTCAACTTCACAACTTTCAACTTCTGACGTCTCAGCTTGTTCAGTCAGTGGCTGTTCTTGTTGTTCAGATGGGCTCGGAACTCTTCTGGTATGACTAGCATGAATCCAATTGGGTAAACCTGCACACTTCACTGCTGTGGTAGTGACTAGTATGACTTGACGTGGTTTATCCCACCTGGGTGCTAGACATGACTTCCTTGCGTGTTTCTTCACTAACACCCAGTCTCCAGGATTCAAATCATGCGCGTGGTCTGGCTGCCTTTCAACTGCGTCTTCTCCAACCTGATGAGAGACAGAACGCACCATTTCAGCCAATACTTTGTAATAGTCCAATACCAGATCATCAGTTATATTCATCAATTTATTTCCAGGAATAAATGCTTGTCTCATTGCCTTTCCCATGAGTACCACATGTGGACTCAATCCTGTTTTTCTGTCAGGAATACTTCTGAGACCCATCAGTACAAGAGGCAATGCATTTGGCCATTTCAGCATTGTGGATGCACACACCTTCCCTAATCTTGATTTGATTGTGCCATTAAGCTGTTCAACTATTCCAGAAGCCTCTGGACGATAAGCACAGTGCAGTTTTTGTTCAATGTTAAATGCAGCAGAGATTAATCGAATTATCTCATTATTAAAATGAGGTCCTCTATCTGATTCCAAAGTGACTGGAAAACCGAACGAGGTATCAACTCCCTCAATAGTAGTTTAGCAACTGTGAGACTGTCATTTCTTCTAGTGGGGTATGCCTCTACCCATCTCGAGAACAGGCACACTATGACAAGTACATACTTCAATCCATTGAAAGGAGGCAACTCAATGAAGTCTAACTGCAGTCTGGTGAAGGGTTCTTCTGCCTTTCCAATCTTTCCCCAACTAACCACTGTCTTCCTGCCTGGGTTCTGCTGCTGACAGATTAAGCATATTTGGCAAAGGCTCTCTGCGACTACCCTAAACTTCGGATTGTACCAACTCTGTCTGAATAATCTGATCATTGAATCCCTGCCAATATGTGTTGTCCCATGGTATACTCTTGCCATTTGAGAGAGTAGACAGTCTGGCATGACTGGTCTGCCATCTAAGTACACCCACACTTCATCTTCTGTTCTTTTTGTACAAGCTGATTTTATCCAGATTTCCTTTTCTTTTTCCTCAACTTCTTCCTGTAACTGACTGATCTTATCCCATGATTCTGGAACTGAGAAAAACATAAGTTGGCAGCTGGTTTCACCCGTTTCAATTTTTCTGTTAATTGACATTGCATTTCTTGCACAGTATTGAGCAATTTGGTCTGCATACCTATTACCTGCCGTCACATAGTCATTTCCTGGCTGATGTGCAGCGCATTTGACAACTGCTAGTTCTTTTGGCAATTGTAATGCTTCCAACAAATCTTTTACATTTTTACTATTTCTGATAGGAGATCCTGAAGAAGTCAAAAATCCCCTCTGCATCCAGAGTTGGCCAAAGTCATGCACCACCCCGAAACCATATTGACTATCCGTAAATATGGTTATTCTCCAATTTTTCCCCTTTTTGCATGCCTTTGTTAAGGCCACCAATTAGGCTACTTGTGCAGACTTGACTCCCGGTAAACAGGATGCTTCAATGACCCCTGTTATTTTGCATACAGCATATGCAGCACTTAACCCTCCTCCTTCTGTTCTTAGACATGACCCATCCACGAACAATTCATGATCAGATTCCTTCAATGGTGTTTCCTTTATATCTGGACGGGGCTTAGTACACAATTCAGTCCCATCCAAACAATCATGATCAATCTCATCTTTCACTTCTTCACAACATGGATCTGGCAATAATGTGGCAGGATTCATTATTGTACATCTTATCACTGTCACATTTTCTGCTCCCAAAATCACTCTTTCATACTTAGTCAGCCGACTAGGAGTGAGATATTGTGTTCGTGTTCTTCTCAAAAGAATCTCAACTGAGTGTGGAACGTAGACTTTTACAGAATGTCCCATCACAATTGACTCACTTTGCTCCAGACTCATACAGGTAGCAGCTACTGCTTTTAAGCAGCCAGGTAAGGCTACTGGATCCAAGGTGGCAGAGAAATATGCCACTGGACGTCGGCTCAATCCATGTCTTTGTGTTAAAACTGAAAGTGCACAATTTTCTCTCTCACAACAAAACAGCGCAAATTCTTTTGAATAATCAGGCATGCCCAAAGCAGGGGCCTCACATAGACAGTTTCGTAATTTCACAAAGGCTTCCAAGCATTCATCATTCCAATCAATTGGATCTTTCGCTCTTTTCCAAGTTAATTGTATCAATGGCTTTGCTAGCAGGGAAAAGCTGTTTATCCACTGCCTACAGTACCCAACCATTCCCAGAAACATTCTCATCTCCTTCTGTGTCAGTGGTAGTTGCATTTCTTTGATTATTTTTATTCTTTCCGGTGTCACTTTTCTAACTCCTCTTTCTATTTTATGCCCTAAATATTTAACTTCTTGTTGACAAAACTGCAATTTTTCTGGAGACACCTTGTGTCCTCCTTCGGCCAAATGGTTCAGTAATGCAATTGTGTCAGTGACACAATCTTCTCGTGTTTTTTGATGCCACCAATAGGTCATCAATGTACTGAACCAGAACTGATTTCCCGGGCATAACTAATGACTCCAGACACTTTTTCAGTATCTGATTGAAAATTGAGGGACTCTCTTTGTACCCTTGAGGAACTCGGCACCATGCCAAAATACGATCCTCAAACCGGAAGGCGAAGAGATACTGGCTGTCTGGGTGCAAAGGAATAGAAAAGAATGCTTGGCACAAATCAATTACTGTATACCAACTTGCATTGCATGGTATTTGATAAAGGATCACTGCTGGATTTGGCACCACTGGGCAACAAGGCACTACAATTTTGTTTATTTTTCGCAAGTCCTGCACTATCCTGCATTTACGACTAGGCTTTTTGAGTCCCATGATTGGCGAATTACATGGACTACTCATTATTTCTTTTAGAATTCCTTGTTTAATCATTTGATCAATTACTGGAGCAACTCCTGCTTTCACTTCTGGACTCATTTTATACTGCTGTGTATTTGGATAAACTGCACCTTCATTTACCACTATTTTCACAGGGTCTACATTCGCCATTAGCCCTATATCTTTTCCTGAAAAGTCCCACACTTCTGGATTTATTGTGGTTCTCAATTCTTCTGGTAATTCACTTTCAGTTAGTAATGAAAACATTTCATCCACTTCTGTACCTTGCTTAGCTAACATCATCTTATAAACAACATCCTCATCAGGTGTTTGGAAAGCAACACCATCAGGCGTACAATAGATTGTGCAGTTCATTTTGTACAATAAATCTCTCCCTAACAGATTTACTGGGCTTGAGTCACAAACTACAAACCGATGCATGTCTTTAAAATTTCCAATATGTACTTCCATTGGTCTTATAACTGGAGTTCTAATCTGTTGGTTTGACACTCCTACAACTTGGATAGTTTCTCCCGAGAGGGGTAGGTTTGGGATGTCTGCTGTTCTCACAGTAGACCGGGTAGCACCAGTGTCCAATAGGAAAGTGATGTCACTACCTTCAACTTTCCCTTCAACAAATGGACCTGTCTGATCTACCGGCAAGGATGCGCCAAGCACGCACTCCTCTTCCTCCACCTCAGGCACCGTCATTGTACGTAGTCCGATTCATCTTCATCATTCTGCAAAAAATATTGTGAAACCACTCTGTTATTCTTTCCACTTTCTCTGTGAAATCCGGTGTTCGCACTGTATTTTTGAATGTTCACATTGCTTGCCATAGGAGGTTGTGGCACCTGATACTGTGGGGTAGTTACCTGCTGCTGCTGTGGCTGTTTCACAATCACTTAATTCTGCATCTGTGGATTTAAATTTTGATTTGGCCCATTATTATTCTGGACAAGTTTTCACTCGTTCTTCCAATGTCCATACTTTCCGCACGCATGACAAGGAAATTTCTTCCTTGCTTCCTCTCAACTCATTCGTCCTCGTCCTTTACCACCACTCGACACTTGTTCATTTTGATTCTGGTCTTTTATCTCATTATCATTCTGGGAAATTAATTTTGCTTCCTGCTGCTCCTCTAATTTCACTTGTGCCCACATCATTTCCTCTTTTAACTTTCTATGTTTTGCCTCAATGTCGTCATCGCAATACTTCGCATATTTCAATATTTCATCTATGGTTTTACTTTGCCAACACAACATGTGTTGTTGAATCATCTGACTAATCTCTGGTTTTAAACCATACACGAATCTATATACAAAATGTCCCATATCCTTATCTCCAATGTTCTCAAATCCACTATACTGCTTCAATACCTGTAACAACCTCTCATAGTACGCGTGTACAGACTTCTTTGGCTCCTGAGTGGTTCTATCTATTTTCACCCAATCAGTCTCTTAGGAGGAATTTTCCCTTTCAAGAAAGTAATCACCTGGTGATACTTCTTCATCACCTCCTCTGATGGCGCTCCTGTTTTGGAATCCCTTGAATATTCCTCATTTGGCCAGTCAATTGTAATCTTACATTCTGTCCATAAATCAGCTGGTACTACAATATCAAATAAACCATCCAAATCCTTCAACAAAACCTTTGAAACTTTCACAAATCTTTCCACCTGTTTACACCATTCAACTGTTTTTTCTCTCAACCTAGGGAAATCATTCGTAAATGACAAGATATCCTGTCTGCTCCAAGGAACATGAACATATCCACCACCAGGAACTTCTCTCATTGGACACATTCTCTCAATCTTATCTGATCCTCTCACTGGAAATGCAGATGATGCTTCTCTCGCTTGTACTTCCTCTTTCTTTCTTATCCACCTAATTCTCCATTTGTCAATGTCTCCCCATTTTTGTAAAATATTCATCAACTCTTTTATCTGTAGTCTCTTACCAGAAGCATTTACACTTTCTAAATCCTTATCAGTAAACTCCACTCGATATGGTTTCTGCAATAGTTTCGATTTCCCTATATCTATTCCAATCTCTGAGGCAACTTCTGTTAATTTCTCTTGAAATACTCTTGCTCTTCTGGTTATACTCTTACATAAGAATAACAACTCCTCATCATTATAAACGTTCAATCTTTCTATGCTCACATTGCCAGTTATCATTTCTTCCAAATCTACTTTCAATCTACTGATATCTAAAATCTTTGGTTGTGGGTTTTGATTTTCTATTTCCTGTGCCCATCTCTCATCGAATCTTCAGGAGTAACTGCTGTTGATCCTCCAGTTCCTATAGGAACCAAAGATCTCTTTTCTCTCAAATTTGCAGCTATAACTCTCTTCGGAGTTTCAGTTAAATGTTCTGCATTCGGGAGATCCATTAATGAAATAACTGACTCACATTCACTGGCCTGATCATCCGTAATTATTACTTCTTTTCTGGGACTATTTAACGGAATTGTCACAGTTTGAGGTTTCTGGCAAATCTTTTTATCTCCATATAATGGGATTACAGGACCAATAGTTACTGGTATTGTCAAAGCTTCGGCATTTAAATTCAATTGGCTTACTTTCTGAACTAATTCTTCCCTAGTTTTATTTAAAGCTTCTCTCTCCAACGCGTCATTTGATCTCCACTTGATTCATACGGATATCTAGGCAAAAATCCTCTAAATCTCCGACCACTTCTGTATTTTTCACGATCAAATGCCTCAATTTCCCATTCTTCCAAAGCTTCATACTGTGTCATTCTAGGATTTGGTTCTAACATATTCATTATATCGCTCAAATTCTGAAGTATCTTTAAATTAAAAGTACCATGCTCCAGAAAAGCCAAAACACCATCACCTTTAGTATTCTCCACCCAATTCTCCAACCATACACACGTGTGATATCCTTTCTCCATCATCATAAAGGAAGCAGGTGTTTTAGGTGGCGGAATAGGAATTCCCTCTCTAGTCATTACATGTTTGTCTTTTTTAAAGAAATTTTTAATTTTTTTAATCAACGTCATTTTCTTTCTTCCTCCAAACATTTCCGACGGTCGATATAGAAAAGAGTCTTCCGTATATCTTCTAGCTCTATTACCTACGTTGCGTCCTATATCAGCACGACTTTCACCCACAGTCAAATTCGAACTCAACATACAATTCTTTCTCGACCAATCCTAGCACGGCTTTTATCTACCAACCAATCAGACTCAGGCTCACGCTCGTGGTCTAACCAATGTCAGCGCGGTCTTTTGTGATATCAGTATTGCTCCCCAGTACTGACCCTCCCTTTACAATTTGCTTCCAGCTCACGCCCGCTGTTTCAACCAATCCCAGCGCGGCTCTTTATGACGTCAGTATAACTCCTGCGACTGACCCTCCCTTCACAAGGTAATACGATAACTTATTTTCTTTTACTTTTCTAAAATAAAATCCGTTAGTAACAACATAAAAAAATTCGCTACTCTGCCTGCTCCACTAAATCAGGATAGATTATGACTTATCGTAGAATCCTTTTTCACTACGAGCAAAAACCTCTGTTTGCCCTTCATTCAACCTCAAGAGAACCTGTTACTTCTTCAGTGTCACCCGTATTGGGAAATGAGACCAAAGTTTCACCAGCGAACCCCTTTTGCTATCATTCGCACTCTACTTTTATACAATATAATCCCTACTACAACACTGCCAGCCCTCCGTAGCTTCTCAGTGTTATGAAAACAGATGCATAACCTCCTGCAGTGTGGCTTCTATCACCACCCGCTATTCCATTCCCGGGATGCCCAGATATCCACTGTATCTGTGCTTCTAGATGACATAAAGCAAGACACTAACTCTTTTGTTAAACATAAATGAATAATCAATAATCAATATTTATCACCAAACTAATCAATAATAACCATAACCCTGCTACCAGAAAACTGATCCAGCGGTATACCAACAATAGATACTCCACTACCATATACTCACCTGGGCCCAGAAACACACAATTGAGTAATCCGCTGGAGTGTCAAAGTTCTATATATATTTGTCATAATATTCAGGATTAGTTATTTAATATTCCTAACTAACCTTTCACTGATCAAAAGTTATTTCCTCTGGTCGATGGACCATTAGTTGAACTAGTTGATGGTGATAATTAACATAACCCTTAACTATTCTTTTATTTGAAGTAAATGATCACAGACTCAAGAAGGTTTTAAATCTTTGTCTAAATTAAATGCATGTGAACCATTTCAAAATACAGTGCAGTCACCATCTTTCTTAGGAGAGAAAATTCAATTGATTAAACATCAAGCATATACTTCGGACTCATACAATAATTAATGCTCAGAAAGGGAGAGGACAGAGAGAAAAGAACATTTGCAAATAACGTGAAATTATCGTTACCAAGAATGGTGTGAAAGACCAACCCCCTGGCCAAAGGGCTGGTAAGGATCCCCCAGGATAGGTCAGGAGACAAAGACTTCAGGACAGGATTCTTGACAGGATAGTTGACCTCTCTAGAATACCGACGATTGCGCCGCACCCCTCTCTGACACTCCCTTCCTCCTCGAGATTCTTCCGCGATCTTCTGATCTAACCCAATTAAGTTAGGATAGAAAGTTCTGCTTCACATTCTGCATTCGGTTCTTCATCAGCATCTCATAGCATCTCTCCCAGCAACAGCATCTCCGATTCACAGCATCTGGACCTTCTTCCTCTCTAACTAACTAAAGCTACCTTAGTTATACCTTCGTTTCTTCATGTTCCACCCACTAAAGTTTCAATATCGTAAAAATACGAAATATGATTGGTCAGGAAAGGGGGGAAGCTCCATCACACCATGCTTACATGTCATTGAAATCAGTTCAACTATTGTTCGCAAACCCGTCCCCTTAATTTTTATTCATGTATTGAGTTCCCATACGCGTTCACATTTTACTTGAAACATTATTATAACATTATGAATAAGAGTCCTCATCGTTGAACTTTTCACCATCCGTTCTCAGGGTATGTCACTCGTGTCCTTGGCTCCCGTTCAACATCTAAGTCATCATTCCGGGTTAACTTTCAGTGGACATGCGCAGTCTTTCATTACTCAGCTTAATTCAGTTATACGTGAGAGGTCCAAATGTGCACTAATGATAAAGTCAGAAAGACAATTATTAATTTCACAAATAAATGGTCACACTGTATACCTCCCACCTCTACTCTGTTCCCCTTTTATTATTAATACTTTTCCCGCATTAGCATTAGTAAAATAGCTTGTTTTCGTCTCAGCTAAGCAGATGCCATGCACGCGAGTCTTCAAGACTCCATTTTAGTATCTTCTGCTCATGCGCTAGAATTTCCCTCCAAGCGTTACCTCGTCATACTACGTAGATGCAGTTGACGCACGCGCACAACAGTTTTCCCGTTTAAAGCGGAATTATTCCGTCTTCCTTGTTATCCGCATTAATAAACACATAGGCAAGCTTCACTAACCTGCGTGTTCATGTGGTGCGTATTAGTTATTCACAAAACATGTTTAATAACTTGTTAATGAGTTAACCGAGTGGATTGCCTCCGAGCAAGTCTCTTTCAGACCTTGCTCCATCACTTGCACCTATGTTCGACCCTCACTGAAAACAAATATTAGAACATTCACCATACTGCAAGCTGCAGTGTACTGCAACCACACAGAGGAAAGACAAAATAGCTTTAGTTCGAATAGAAAGTGATACACCTCCAAAATCAAAACATTCTGTGATAAAGCTAATGAATGCACAGCACACAAGACGTTGATCTTAGCAGAGGGACTACCAATGTGCTATGCTACCAACAAGAGCAAAGTGAATGTAAAGTGACAAAGTGTGTTGCTTAGTCTCCGAGAATCAGAAACGCTCAGTAGTACCAGACAGTATGAACCCAGTGAACACTAGCCACATGTACTATGCATAACCCTGAGCGCCCCTAAACTGCAGAGAACTGTGGGGACAACAAACTACAATAGTTTCTTAAAACAAAATGGATGCCCTGTTTTCCAACGCGTTTCAAAACCATTGTATTCCCAATTGACCAGATGAACGTCAAACCCATTCCCTAGAAACGTGCCTTGTAATCTTCTGCAGCATTTTGTGTTGGACACATGAGCCCAAGAACATACCTTGCAATTTTGGGCAGCCCCCTCTATTGGACTCACAGAGTGTGTTTTATGTTCCTTGGACCCCCGGCACACCCACCAAATCAATTCCTGATCCTTCTCACAGAACAACTGCAGTAGCAGCTTATGTTTAATACACATATTCTCCTCCTGTTGTTGTAATTCTTCAACAAAGCTCCGGAGTTGCCAGTTGGAGTGAAGCTATTTGCCTTGAGATACACGTCTGCACTCAGGGCAAGTTACATTTTCATCTCTTCCTGCCCAGCACTGAGTGATGCAGGAACGGCAGAAGTTGTGTCCACAATCTATTGTCACCGGATCCCTGATATATTCCAAACAAATTGAACAAGTGACAGCTTCCTTGAGATCCTCAACCCATTTGCTGCTGCCATGGTCCCAGAGATGGATGAAGGTGAAGGTTGTGCCCTATGATGTGATTTCTGTGGGTCTCCAGACTCTCGAAAAAAAAAGCTAGTCATAAGTCTATTTTGCAGTGCTTCAAACTTAGAATACAAACAAGAAACATATTGCCAAGCTAGCTTTTGGTGTCCCATGTATGAAGTTGTCTTGAAGGAAATGTACAAAATATGTGACATGAAACATTTTGGGGCACTCTGCTACCTTTGTCATCTTTAGGGCAGACTGGTCAAGGGAATGTAATAGGCGGGGAGAGAAGCATGGGTGAATGTTGAGGTCCAAAAACACTTGTTTTGACAGTTTAGCAAACACATTTCCAGCCAATTTGGCAGTACCTTACAAATTACATAGCCTTTCTCATCAACCGCAATGGGGACATTTCTTACCGACAAGGGAGATTCATCCCTCTCCCTCCAAGCAGATTTCTCCACTGAGCATGTGCAAGTTTACAGATAACTGATCTGTTTGATTTTAAACCCCAAATGAGCATCTGAGTGGTTAAAAACTGCAGAACATTTTGCTGAAAGCATCCAACTTGAATTTAATAACTTCACCAGAAAACATAGCTCCAACTAGGCCAGACTCAAACTTTAGGTGTTACGGCATAAAAGTGAGTTTTTAACTACACAATTAGACTAAAGGCTTGAAAATGTAACTATTGTGTGAAAATTAAGCTCCTTGGATGTGAACAAATAAAACTTAGGTATAGACTCACAAACGCAGTCAATAAGGCATAACAAAACCATTGAAAATACTTCTGCAGAAAAGTGTAGTATTTTATTTATGTATTAGTAGTGTTTATGTAGCATGGACTTAGCCACTTGAGTGGGGGGGAATGCTTTACTTAGAACTAAGAAATGATATATAGAACTTAGATTGCGGATGGAAAAGAGGCAATGGGAATGCTATTAGACATACATTTTGAAGCGGAAGGCTTTTGGACCCATGCGGAAGAACAGAAGGTTCCGATTCAGTCTCACATGATACGGGATAGATTTCCAAAACCTAGGTGCTGTGCAGGAAAAAGTCAGTTTGGATGTTTTTGCTTTTCTAAAACATGGATTTACAGGATTAGTCTGCTATTGTTCAAGTATTTGAGGCTTCTGGCGAGTTGAAGTTTCTCATTTGGGTAGGGCAGTTGGCCAGTATAGAATGTTTTTTTTGTTAAGCTATCAATCTAGAAGTTAATCGATGCTTTCAGGGGAGCCAGTAGAGGTGTCTTAGAATAGGGGTGACGTGGTTTTATTTTCTGGCTCCCATGACTATGAGAGCAGCTGCATGTAATACTATTTTAGATGTGCCAGAGTGGATTTGGATTGCCTGTAAAGATTGCATTTCCTCCATCCAAATGGCTCAAGGCAGGGTCTGGACAGTTGCTATGAAGTTAAAGTGAGGAATGTACATTATTAGCTTTCCAAGAAGGTGGAGCTAAAAAAAGAAGGATCATACCAATGCAGCATGATATGTTGAGATGTTGGTCCATGAGAAAGTAAAGAGACAGTTGTTGCAGCAAAGGAGCACAAATTCAGTTTGAGGTTGCGAGAAGGGGGGAAGAGGTTAGCAATTGGATCAGGGGATTTTGGCATTTTACTGGAGTAGGCAATGTTCCTGAGTTCATCTGTCAGTTTCTGAATTGGAACGTGCTTTAGTGCTCTTATCTAAATTTTCTGGGGCTCCCTTAGTATCTTTCTTAGGATTTCTACTTGCAGACGATAAAGGGAACTGACAGACAATCTCACCAAACTAGCTCTAGTGAGTCATTCAATAAGATGGAGTACAGTAGAAAAATTATTTTACTGAGGGAGTTTCTTCGATTGGGTAGAGAGAGGAGTTGTGTCGCAACAAGTGCATATTTCCCTTAACTTATGAGTAAGGTTTTTTTGATGATGTTCCATGGGCTATTAAAGGTCCCTAAGTAGTAGTTGTTAGAGTGCTGTTCGTCCCTTTGGGTGTTGACCTTGCCAATGGCTCCAGGGATTTGGTGGTTGTGGCTGGAAGGATGATATGATGTGTGTTGGACTGGAAAAGTTCCTTGCATGGTGGCAAAAGTGCACCTCTACACTGAGTGCATGACCTGCAAAGATATCTGGATTATTGGCGCTGATTTATAGTCATGGGTGAACATGGATCATGCCTGTCCACCATGACCTACGTGCCTCTCAAGAATTTCGGTCTTGTTGAACTGGGAGGGGTGCCCCAAGCGCTACCTTTGTAAGTGGTAAAGGGCTACTGCCTCTACCACAGAGTTTAGCAGTATGAGAGCGATAGTGACCATATATTTTAGCAACAATCAGTAGTGTGAACCGTATTGGAAGCCCCAGGTCTTCAGGTAGGCAAGAGGAGCCCCCCCAGACAGATTTCTGAATTGCTACATTCCTAAGAGCTGGGTTAGACTCACACTGGAAGAAGGAAGACCGAGGTGCTCATGTGCACTTCAAAGGGGCTCTTTGATTCTGGAAAGATCAGTGAGACATTGAAACATCTAAGGAAAGAGAGGAGGTTGATAAGGGAAAAGGGTAGAGTAGGGGTGGGGGGCTTTGTAATCTTTTGAAGGGCATATATCAGTGAGGCTGACATTCAAGTGTAATCCTCTAAAAATTCTCAAGGCCTGTGAGTGGGGCTATCAAGAATGCAGTCACTCTTGCTGTGACAGACTGCTTTCTAGACAAAGGACAGGACAAAGGAGTGGGCACCCCCACAACACCAACTTCAAAGATTAAGACACTACATCACATCTGAGTCTTAGTTTTAGCTTCATTCACCGGGACCGCAGGGACGGCATCAGATGCGAACAGGATATCTTACATATGGATTAATCACTGATTGTTTAGATTCCTTGTCGCCCATTTCCCTATTCGTCATGCTTGGCGTCCCAATGTGATACTTCGTTCCCTGTTGGTGTGCCATCTTCATCTGTTTGTTGCCACTCCTTATCTGTTTCCTTCTTTTTCCCTTGAACAATGATCCATACCAGGTTTTGCTTTTCGCCGTTGGTCTGGAATTGAAGCAGCACACGCAGCAGCAGCAGCGCCGGGGTTTGGAGCCGCGTTTGGAGCCTCGAGCTAACGGCGAGTGGGATTCGTACCCCCCTGCCCATTACACTCTCCTGCGCTCGGTGCAAGCAGAGGGTCACGGCGGCGGAGGGGGAGGTTGCAGCGAGCAAGAGAAGGCAGAAAGCAGGCTCAGCAGCAAGCAGCAAGTGCAGCAGCCGCAGCAGGCTGCCGCAAAGCGTGAACCCGGGTGCGCGGAGACGGCCCGGTCAGACCGGGTGCAGTTTGTGACACCCCAGGCGCGCCCCCACTTGCTGCTTGCTCTCGACATCTCCTACTTTCCTGAGTGTGCCCGCCAGCGGATCGAGTAGTGTTTTCAATCAGGCCCACGGCGGCTCCAGCTCTATCCTCAGCCCCACAACTAAGAGCTGGTAAGTGCAGTATCGCTGCGGCAACCCCATTTCCTGGGCCTCAGTGGACACATTCCTTTACTCCTCCAACAAAGAGCCAACAGACCCGTCCACTGGTGACAGTCTCCGGTGAGAGACAGCTTGGGAGACAGCTTGGATTGTGCCTGACAGTGCCTCACAGAGTGTACACAGTGCCAAACCTGAGGCATGTAAGAAGTTTTGAGACACCAGTATCCTGACCGGATATTTCACCTGACACAAGCTAGAGTGATTGCAACGAGAAGGTCAGTAAGCGGTGAGTGGTGCTGCGGGGGAAAGGGTGAAGCTCGATTGCACCACATTATTTTATAGTTCCTCAGCTTTGGGCCATGAGTAGATGCACTGGAGGAATGTAGTTGGACTGGGACATAGGGACTGGATCCTTGCTTGCCTGCTTGATTGCTGGCGAGCGTGGCGAGTGTGGCTCACACCAGTCAGTGGCTATCGAGTGCATGCTGCCGAGGCGGCCCGGGCTAGCCTGAGGTATTCAAGTTGGTCTGACTTGCCCTAAGGGTATCTGGGGCACAACTCAGGGTCGCCCCTTTACTATCTCCCCTTGTCCTCCGACCAAGACGCTGCAACTAGCTCACCTAATTACAGCATTAATACCAGCATACCATCACTCAGACCATTATTCAGCTTTTAGACTGGCGCAAGACGGACATAATTTGGAAAGTTCCCCCATATCAGAACTTAAATTCATCAAAACTCGTCAAGAAATCTTCAAAAATAAGGAGTAAAATAAGGAATAAACTAAGATTTGAGACTAACGTAACACTACCATCAACTTTGTTAATTGGCAGCATGCGCTCAGGAAAAGAAAGAGCCTCTGGTCCTCCCATAAGAAGAGCAAGGAAAGTGCAGGGGTCAAAAGCGACAAAAAAAAGTAAAAGCAAATACCGCTGGAGGGAACCAATCGCTAATTTCACCAATTGCACGTATGTTCAAAAAGTCTATGAAAATCCCACATAAGTTTGATTTTATGAAAGATCCGCTTGGAGCTATCATGACAATGCAAACAGCAACAGAAGCAGCCAACCTTCAATCTCCGATCAAACCAAACAATGAGATGCAAGTTGCCTGTGAAGATCTAGGTTACCAAAGGTTGAACAAGTGTACGCATCTTGGGGAAATGGAAAAGGTAGGCATGACAGAGGGGCATATCACAGACCTTGAAATGCTAAGCATAGCACCAACAATGCAAGGGGAACAAAATGAAATGGATGCCTTAGAAAAACCTCAGAAATGTGGATAACGAGGGCTCCGCCACCTCGGGAGGTCAAAGTAGAAATTAAGAAGAAAAGAATTGAGATGGAGATGGAGTCTATACCTCCACTGCAGGTGGTCAACCAGGTAATTCAAGAACCATTAGTAGTTGGTTCCCAGGCAACACAGTCCGGAGCGAATAGTACGCCTCCCGGGGTATAGATTCAGAAATAAGACCGGATATGGAGAACAGCATACCCTTTAACGATCATACAGATGAATTAGATGACCATTGAGGAAATAAAGGAGAATTAGGAATAAAAGAGGATAACATACAGCTCTGCAGTACTCCGAGCATCAGGAATATCTGTAGTGATAAAAAATGCCCTAGCATTACTAAAAAGGCAGAGGAAGTTCAATTAAATCCCCTAGTGGGTTCTGTTAATATAACCCAATGTGATTACGAATTCCAGAAAAATCAGAAGTTCCCAGCCGCAGACATTCAGGATTTAGGGTCAATATGGGACATCTTCTATAGAACGTCATCATTGACACTAGAAGCTCTGACATTTCAATTGAATAAAATGGAGATCCAAATCAACTTACTCAACGTGATGGCAAATGCGGTGGCTGGAATAGATCAGAAATTGGCTCAGCTAAATGGCCTGATAATAAGAGCTCAAACGCAAGCCACCGCAGCATACCTAGACTGCACATGTGCCCCAATAATTAATGAATTGGTAACAATACCAGATGTAATGAACCCAATACTTGAAGATGTTAAACTGAGTCTGCAAAACGGAAAGCACAAGGAACAAGGGGAAAATAGAAAAATAAAGGACACTGGTCCAATTAATAATATAAAACAGCAAAGTGATTCTGTCCAATTAATTGCGCCGAGTGAAATGGCAAGCATCGATAATCCAACAACGACAGCAGGTGAGAACCAACAACAAGAGGGAAAGATGTCAAATGGTGCAAAAAAATCGATTGATTCAGGTACAGAAGAAATCACTGAAGACCAGGAAGCTAAGGAAGTTGTTTCTCCATCTTTCAGTTTGGCAAAGAAACATAAGAAAAAATTACGAAAAGCAAGAAATAAGGCCAAACGTAACTCAGTAGTTCCTATACAATGTCAAGAAGCAGAACCTAATGTAATGGGTGTCTACGGCACAAAACAAAATAAGGAAACAATGGGAAATCAAGATAAAGAACCAGATGGAGAACAGACCTCTATAACCAATGGAAAAGGTAAGAAGTATTTTGCCTTATTCAACAAAGGTAAAAGTGAAAAAACTCCGAACGAACAAAGTAATGAGTCACGTTATCAAAATGGTATACTCAGTATAACAAATACAAGTGGAGGAAATTCTTACGAACCAGAGATAGATGGGATAAATAAAAACTCAATGGTAAAAGAAGTTGTGTTGCCAGAAAACCATGGAGGTTTAGAGAAGACGTTAATTGATAAAAAAGGCGTAGTGTGGGAAAAGACGGAAAAACTAAAGAGTCTACCTATAACTGTAAAAGCTAAAGAAGCGTGGAACGATGATGTGGAAAGACATATTACACCAGCAATTCAAAGAACATTCCAGGTACACCAAAACTCAAACCAAAGCTTACAACAAAATCCGCAGCACTCTCAAAACCAGACAAATATGGTCCGAAATGACATGATGGAACAAACTAAGGAGTATCGGCAGTTTTCAAACAAAGATCATTTAGCCACTGTAAAGGATGGAAGTGAAAAATCATTAGTCAGCGGCAAAACACAACTGATTTTTAAACCTGAATATTGTTCCAGAGGCAGACATGATATATTAAATAGAGGAAATATCCTTCACCTCTTTAAATCTATCCCATCATTAGAAAAAGTTTCAAGTGAAAAAATTGAAGCTATAGAATTCCTTCCAAACACAGAAAGTAGCCAAGAAATGACATTGATAACTTTGAACTCTGGCTTTGTAACGGAACTAATCATTAATGAAAAAGAAACTTTCCTTAGCTGGGGAATAAAAATCAGTAGGCCTCAGCCAACAGTATATCCAAGACCATTTATCATAAGAGCAAGCTCGAATCTTCAACAAAAAAAACAAGCCTCCAGGTTTTCTCAATATTGAAAAATCCTATTGAAAAAATGGACAAATCAGTAGATCTTACAATTAATCAAATTAAAATAGAAAAGCCAACCAGATTAAATGAAAAATGGATTAGTACGGCTTTCATGGAACAAACCCACAATGACAGAATAAACCAAGAAGATCAAAAGAAAAAATATATAAAGATAGCGAATCTGTAAAACGTTGCTCATGGAACATAAATGGGGTACGTAAAAAAATAAATAATGTTCACCTAAACTCAATGTCAAAAAACTATCAGGTCATTCTATTACAGGAAACTTGGTCCATTAACCCTGTAATGCTCGAGGGTTATAAAGGATATTTTGAGCCAGCAATCAAACAAAAAAATGTGGACACCCCAGTGGGGGCCTGGCAACATTTATTGCCATATATTTGAGTGTGGAGCATGAACAAGTGAGTATGAACAACTCCAATCTACTAACAGTAAAGCTACGGTATATGGAAAACAATCAATCAAAATCTTTATTAATAATAAACTTATATATACACCCTACAGTAAGCTCAAGGAGTAATATGTGCACTACTCATCACTTTTTTATTACAGCAAATGATGGAGGACCCATTCACAGAATACATCATTTCAGGGGATTTCAACTTAAATTTGCTTGTGCCCTATTTAAGAGATGACATAATTCAACAACAGGATTATCTATGGGCAATCCCTCAGCAAACAACATCTGCAGCGAATCCCATCCAAAGCAAATTAGGCATAAGCTTCGTTAAAGATATAGAAGCAATGGGATTAAGAATTTTAAATGGGAGGCTACCCCAAGACTCACCTCCAGCATGGACATATCATTCATAAAATCATGAATCAAGAATTGATTATACAATAGTATCCTTGAATATTTTTAGCAATGTAACCTCTTTCCACATTGGGAAAGTGTCTGACAGCGATCATAGTCAGCAAATACTCTTCACAAATTTATATGGTACAAAGCATAAAACATATGTAACTATACCTGGCCAGACAGGAACAATCAATTACAGGAGACTAATCTGGAAAGAACACTCTAAAGAAGACACTAACAAATTGGCCCAAAAATTGGTTAAAGAATGCTTTGAAGAAAAATCTTTATCGGTAACGGAACAATGGGTGTATTTTATACAAAAACTAGTTAAAACATATGACTTAAAACCTCATCATAAGAAAAATCAAAAGACACAAGTTCAAAAAAAGGAATAAAATTAATTTATCGTATACAACGCGGATCATGAGAAGAACACGCAACAGTCTTAGGAGACAGATAACAAAGCACCCAATTGATATGTATTTAGGCTCTAAGTTAAAAAGTATTAACCACAATCTGCAGAAGTTAATCTGGAATGAAAGGAACCATGCAAAGCAAGCTCTCTGTGCCAGAGTGCTGTTCGCTAGTAATCAATCGAACTCTAGGGAATTTTGGAAAACGATAAATGGTTTAGCACGACCTAATAAAACAGCTGTATCATCTACTTTAAGTGAAAAATATTGGATTAGATTCCTGACAACACATCTAAATACCGACTGGGAAACAAATCATCTGGAAGGTAGAGGGAATATGACTGATACGTCAAGAAAGGATTTGGATCATGAAATCGATATAACAAAAAATCAACTATGCAAATTAATACGGAAACAAAAAGACGGCGCACCTGGTCCTAATGGTATCCCATTTGCACTTTTTAAGGAAGATCCCAGTCTATGGTCAGGATATCTCACAAAAGTATTTAAGGAAATTGTCAGGACATCAACAATACCTGAAACATGGAGGGGGTCATTAATATCAACAATATATAAAAAGGGAGATTGGGCCCAGCCTGAAAATTACCAATTAATTACTTTACAAGACACAGATGCTAAATTATTTGCAGGAGTTTTACTATCAAATCTATCTGTATGGGCAAAGGAGAAACAGATAATTCCACTGAATCAAACAGGATTTATACAAGGATTAGGCACCACAACAAATATACTTGTGCTATCAGTGTTAATGGATACATGCATTGCAAAAAAACAACCACTGTATTTGTGTTTTATGGACTTTAAATCGGCTTTCGATTGTGTACATAGACAACTTTTGTGGCAAAAGTTGAAGGATCAAGGCATCCCATTGTCCCTCTTAACACCAATCCAACTCCTCTACTCTGACACTTGGGTCAGAGTTCGGATGGGAGACGGTTCGTCTGTAACAAAGGAAATTCCAACTTCCACAGGCCTAAAGCAAGGGTGTGTACTGGCCCCACTACTTTTTAATTTGTTCTTAGCAGACCTAATGCAAGCGCTGGATGAAGTGAATGCCTATCCTCCTAAATTGGCTAGTACTCAGATATCAAATCTGCTATATGCAGACGATGTTATCTTACTTAGCCAAACAAAGGTCGGGCTGCAACGCCTGATAAATAGGATATCAAGGTACTCAAAAGAAAATGGAATGGTTATAAATGAAACAAAGACAAAAATCATGGAGGTTAACAAAAATGTAAGGTCAAATTATAAGCACAAATGGTTCCTTGATAAATCGCAACTAGAACAAGTAAGAACATATAAATATCTGGGAGTATTATTTGATGATAAAGGATCTTTCCACCCACATAAGATTGATATGCAAAGGAAAGCAAACACCCTGTTAACTGCATTTAGAATCTTGCAGAAGTCATTAGGAGGGCTGAGTTACTGACTATTTTTAAAAGTAATATCAGCAAAACTGTTGCCAACTTTAACGTATGGTAGCGAAGCACTGTGTGGAAAAGACTCTGTAATCATCAATAACTTTTAAAACCCTCTTTTATCTTCCACATAACGCATCGCCTGCACAGATAAGATTGGAATTTGGGTTAACTAACCAGTTACTTGCACGAAAAGGCCAATTTATAAAAGTATGGAAAAGAATAAAAATGGATAACGTAAATCAAATGTCCAAACTATTATGGCAGGAAATAAATGCAAACTGGAAATCCCAGGCCTGGAAGTAGCTATACGCTGCATTAGATAAATACTCAGCGAATCCGATCTGGGAAATGCCAATAACTACAGATTCATTTAAAAAATCTATCAATAAAATAACAAAACATCTATCAATGCTTTTGGATAAAGGTTCTTTCGCAAAAAGAAAACATGCATGGCCACTAATGAATGGTTATACAAAGGTGAAAGTCCAATCATATTGATGGAGCAAGGTTTCATAAATGAAACTTGCTTGGATTCAATCTTCCTCATAGTATTAATATTAAAACTTGTATTGTCTGTATTAATCCTTGCATACACTACACGAATAGTAAGGATGCTTGCCTATGTGTTTTACTAACGAATAACGCTTGTTCCTAATCTAAAATGGCCGCTTAAGCGCGGGAACTTCTCTGCGCATGTCGCAACCTGATCACATGGTGTGACGTCTTTCTTTGCTTGGTGGGAAATTTCTGCTACTGCGCAGTGTGTCTTAAAATGGCTGCTCAATGTTTTCACATGCTTCAGCTTGCTCTCGTGTCATTACTAATTTGTCGTTTCTTAACGCTATTAATGCGGTATAGGATTTATAATTAAATGGGATTAGAAGTAAGGAAAGTGGGTATACAGTGAAACGTTTTATTTGTGATTTTAATATTTTCTTCTTGCACTTTTAGTAATTCGTAATCTTGGGCCTGGGTTGGTGACTTGAAACTCGAGAAGCAGAAGGTTCTGCGCATGTGTCCTGAATGACTGCCAAAATGAAGTCAACTTGGACGTCTCACAAGGCCGTGACCTGATGGCCAAAGATGTTATACTACTGTATTTCCTGTCGCGCATAGATACATTGTCTATGAAAATTGGTGTACATTTGTCGTGAGACGGGTGGGAAATAAAGCGAATGTATTAATTTGAAGGGTGGGAACGTAAAGACAATAGGCTTTACAATTTAGGCCAAATCTGTCATAGTGCAAGAATCCACCTCCTGTCCCTGTCCAATCAGAGGTAGTGGTCCCATATTTTAGCAACATTAAGGGGAGGTACATGGGCGTAGAAGGGTATAATAGAATATAGCATTAGTAATTAGTTAGCACAGACTCACAGAACATACAGAAGAGCTCCAGGCTGCCATGCTGATAGGTTGCTGACTGAATTCCTGTCCTGAAGAGGTCCTGAAGAGGGGGCGGCAGAGTCCATTAGACAGGAGAATCGAGGAGAAATCGAGTGCCAGACAGGGGAACGGCGCAGGCGTCGTTGTAGAAAGGTCACCAGTCCTGTCCTGATCCTGAAGGAGGTCCTTGCTCTTCATCCTTCCTGGGTCCTATTCTTTCCAACGCCTTGGCTAAGGGGCTTGGTTCTCGCATCTAGGTAAATATATGCAACCGTTAGTTGCGCTGCTGTTTCTATCCTCTCTTTCCTTAAACACCGTCATTTATTAGCAATAATTATTCTAAGCTTTCACATGGGTATTCTGATCAAATACCGTGTCTTTTCCTGTATTTTACTCTGCTAAAACTATTAGATAAACATTTTAAAATTTCCTGACTCTGTGGTTATTTCAGGATTATGTATTATAGTGAATGTCACTCATTTGAAACTTCCCAATTAGCAAGGGGATCCATTGGTAAGTTATTACTCTTCAATCAGAAGGTAATTGGTAGCAGGGATTTTTGATATAAGAGTATATCTGACACCCAGCGTAAGTATTAGCGTAGTGTGAATGTATGGGCCCAAGTGAGTATATGGTGTATGAATGCTGTTTGCTAATATCGCGCTGGATCAGTTTTCTGGTAAGCAGAGGACGGTTAGTGTTACTCTTTGTTAATTGGGTAATGAGAATTTTTTGTATTTTTATGAACTAACATCCGTTATTCTTGAGTATTGTTTTTTGTTGTCCAGAATACCCCGGGGTAGGTAAAAAGAATAGTGGGTGGCAGGTAGAAGCCATACTGCAGTGAGGTTATCTGTCAGGCAGAAATAGTACTGAAAAGTTAAGCAGGGCTATCAGTACTCGTTAGGGATTCTATGCGTGTAAGTAATAGCAAAAGAGTACGCTGGTGAAATTTTGATGTTATATCACCTAGAAAGGGTAACATTGAAGGAGTAACAGGTACTTCTGGAGCTTGTGTGAAGAGTAGACGGAAGGGTTTTACTCGTAGTGTATGTTTTAGTAAACGGAAGGGTTTTACTAAGTGTGTGAGAGAAACTATCTTTTCCGAATTAGAGAAACTGGCACGATAGCGAATGTTTTATGTTGTTACTGAATTTTAATTAAGAACTATAGAGAAAATAAGTTTTGCGTAAGATTTTTGTAAAGGGAGGGTCAGTTGCCGGAGAGGGAGCTGACGTCACCAAACGCCGCACTGGGATTGGTTGGAATCACGGGTGTGGAGAGACTCTAGTAAAGGAGGGGTCAGTAGTCAGGAGTAGTTCTGACGTCACAGGTGCCGCGCTGGGATTGGTTGAATCAGCGTGGGAACAGAAAAGAGCAGATTGTATAGGAGGGGTTTACAGAGAAACGTCACAAAAAAAAACCGCGCAAGGATTGGTTCAGAAATAAAAGTTAGCAGACATTTGATTGGTTGAAATTTTAAAAAGCGAAATTCTTAGTGGGTAAAGGATTGCATGTTAAAACGTGATCCGACTTTAATAGAAAATTGTCCAGATAGGAGATATTTAGGGTTTGCAGAATATAATTTTATCCATCGGTATTTGCCCAAAATGTACGGAGAAAAGAAAAAGATGTCAGTTTTACAAAAGATTAAGAATTATTTAAAAAAGGACAAACCAATCAAGACTAGGGAGGGAATTATTATTCCCCCAGCCAAAACGCCCGCATCATTCATGATGATGGAGAGAGGTTATCATACTTGTGTATGGATAGAGAATTGGAGAGAATATACCAAAAATGACGGGATACCAGTATTTCCTGAGAATGGCACGTTCAATGGGCGAATTCTTCAAAATTTGAGACAAAGGATGAATGATTTAGAACCTAGACCCAGATTAACTGAATACGAAGCTTTAGAAGAGTGGGAAACTGAGGCATTTGAGCGTGATCGATCTCGAAGTAATGGGAGGTATCCAGGATTTTTTCCCAGCTATTTACGTGAAACTAGGGAAGGTCAGATGAAGCAATGGAGAAGGGAAATGCTTGTTGAGGGATTATATCCCTTATTCACAGAAGGAGAGAAATCAGGAGGCAAGTGTACAGAAAAGACCAAACATTTAATGAGACATGAAGATTCAGAAGATGAGTTTATGGAGGAAATGTTAAGAAATCCTCCACCGTATCAGGAAGGGTCAAGTGGACTCCCTCCTAGTGCCCCACCACAAACACCATTGGTACCTCAGGTACTGCATGAATTTACCCCGAATAGAATACTTCATGACAAAGAAAAGGAAGCGTTAGAAAAGACCACAGCAGAATTAGTACGGAAAATATCACAGATAAAAACACATCCTGATTCATTGACTATTCCTGTAACAATTGGTCCAGTGGTGCCATTGTATGGTACGCAAGGAAATTGTCCTCCTCTAATAACCGTACCTTCTCCTATGAACACTCCTGTGAATCTTTCAAAATCTGAAGCTCCAGTCATAATTGATGATCAATTTAGTGATTGTGATTCCACAATATCTCTCATGGACTTACCTGTCAGAGGTCCAGTAAAAGGTACTCCTAGAAAAGAAATACCTGAGTGTTCAAAAGATGTAAGTTTAATAACTTCATCAGGGGCAAAGAGTGCCACCATAGTAACACCTGAAGATCTAGAAAGGTGGGTACAAGGATCAGATAAAATGTGCACACCTCCAAAATTACTAGACATTCAGAAATTAAAAGTCGAGTTAGAAGAAATAATAGCAGGAAATGTGGGAGTAGAACGTTTAAACACTTATGATGAAGAAGAATTGCTGTTCCTGTGCAGGAGTATCACTAGAAATGTAAGGTTATTTCATGAAAAATTGTCCAATTTAGCCTTACAAATGGGAATCGAAATAGGGAGATCAAAAGTACTACAGAAGGCCTATAGAGCAGAATTTTCAGATAAAGATTTAGAAAACATGAATGCTTCTGGAAGAAGACTGCAAATACGAGAATTAATGTTAGTTTTGCAAAAATGGGGAGACTTAGATAAGTGGAGAACTAGGTGGGCAAAGAAAAAGGAAGCAGCTTGCTCAAGTCGAACAGCTTCTGAATATGTAATGAAGGAGACAGAAAAAGCTGACAAAATGTATCCGATGCGAGAAGTTGCAGGAGGAGGTTATGTGCATGTTCCTTGGAGCAGACAGGATATTTTATCATTTACGAATGATTTCCCAAAGCTGAGAGAAAAGCCAATTGAATGGTACAAGCAGGTTGAGAGGTTTGTGAAAGTATCAAAGGTATTGTTGAAGGATTTGGATGGTCTATTTGACATAGTGGTACCTGCAGATTTATGGACAGATTGTAAGATCACAGTCGATTGGCCAAGTGATGAGTATCCCAGAGATCCAAAGACAGGTGCCCCGTCAAGTGACGTGATGAAAAAGTATCAGCAGGTGATAACATACCTGAAAGGGAAAATACCCCCAAAAGAAACAGATTGGGTAAAAATAGATCGAACTACCCAAGAAGCCAGTGAAACAGTACATTCTTACTATGAGCGCCTCTTACAAGTGTTCAAACAGTACAGTGGGTTTGAGGACATTGGAGACAAAAACATGAGTCAGTTTGTATACCGATTTGTGTACGGTTTGAAGCCCGAGATTTGCCAGATGATTAAGCAGCATATGCTTTGCTGGCAAGGGAAACCCATTGATGAGATTCTGAAATATGCAAAATATTGTGGGGATGATATAGAAGACAGACACAAGAAATTGCAAGAAAAAGTAATGTGGGCACAGGTGAAAATGGCTGAGAAGCAGGGAATTAACTTAGATAATCCTAATGAAACTCAGGGAAAAGACTCTGGAACGAATGGTGATTCTGGGAATAGTGGAAGAATGAAAGGACGAATGAGTAGAGAAGAGGCTAAAAAGAAATTTCCTTGTCATGGATGCGGAAAATTGGGGCATTGGAAGGACGAGTGTAAAAAGATTCAAAATAATAATAGCCCAAATCAAAATTTAAATTCACAGACGCAGAATGACTCACAGCAGGGGGTAAATCCTCAGAGTCAGTTACCATCTCCACCTGTTCAGGGTAATGTAAGCAGAGCAAAGCATGGTACAGACATCGGATACCCAGGAGGAAGTGGTAAGAATGATTATATGACCTCACAATTTCTTTTGCAGGATGACTTTTGCAGGTTTGATGCATGACGGTGCCTAGGAGAGGGGGAGCAGGAGTGCGTACTTGGCGCATCCTTGCAGGTAGATCAGTCAGGTCCATATGTTGAAGGAAAAGTGAGGGGTAATGATATTACTTTTCTTTTGGACACTGGTGCTACCAGGTCTACTGTAAGAACAGCAGACGTTCCAAACCTTCCTCTCTCTGGTGAAGATATCCAAGTGGTAGGTGTTGCTAACCAAAGAATTAGAACACCTCTTACCGAACCAATGGAAGTTAAAATCGGAAATTTCAGAGAAATGCATCAATTTGTAGTGTGTGATTCTAGCCCAGTGAACTTACTAGGTAGGGATTTATTGTGTAAGATGAATTGCACAATGTTCTGCACACCGGATGGTGTGGCAGTACAAACCCCAGACGAAGATCATGTATATAAAATTATGGTTGCAAAACAAGGTACAGAAGTAGATTAAATGTTTTCAGTGCTAACAAAGGATGAGTTACCAGAAGAATTAAAAGGTGCAGTAAACCCCATAGTATGGGATTTCACAGGAAAAGAAGTAGGACTCATGGCTAAAATAGACCCAGTTAAAATCACTGTAAAAGAAGGTGCGATTTTCCCAAATACAAAACAGTACAAAATGAGTGCAGAAGTTAAAGCAGGTGTCATTGAAGAGATCAACCGGATGGTTGAGCAAAATATACTGAGAGAAGTGATGAGTAGCCCATGTAATTCACCAATAATGGGTTTGAAGAAACCTAGTGGAAAATATAGGATTGTTCAGGATTTGAGGAAAATTAACAAAATTGTGGAACCATGTTGTCCTATAGTGCCAAATCCTGCAGTAATTCTGTACCAGATCCCTTGGAGTGCAGGATGGTTCACAGTAATTGATTTGTGTCAAGCATTCTTTTCAATTCCGTTGCACCCAGACAGCCAATATTTATTTTCATTTAAATTCGAAAACAAGGTCTATGTGTGGAATCGTGTTCCTCAGGGGTACACAGAAAGTCCTTCCATTTTTAATCAGATATTGAAAAAGTGTCTTGAAAAATTAGTGATGCCAGGAAGCTCAGACTTAGTACAATATATTGACGACTTATTAGTCGCGTCAAACACCAGAGAAGACTGCGTTGTTGATTCCATAGCACTCTTAAACCTTTTGGCAGAGGAAGGGCATAAAGTCTCACCTGAGAAATTACAGTTCTGTACCACAGCTGTTAAATATCTGGGACACCAAATTGAGAGGGGAAAAAGAAGAGTAACCTCTGAAAGAGTAGCATTAATAAAAAGAATGCAAATGCCTGTAACACAAAGACAAGTAAGAATGTTCCTAGGAATAGTAGGTTACTGTCGACAATGGATACCAAGTTTTTCCATGCTGGCTAAGCCTTTGATTAACATGACCAAAAAGAAAGCAAAGGACCCTGTTGAGTGGGAAGATGAAAGTGTAGAAGCCTTTGTAAAATTGAGAAATGCTCTTTGTTCAGCACCTGCCTTAGGCATGCCTGATTATAAAAGAGAATTCGCATTATTCTGTCATGAGAGAGAAAATTGTGCACTTTCTGTCCTAACTCAGAGACACGGATTGGACAGACGTCCTATAGCGTATTTTTCTGCTACATTGGACCCTGTAGCATCTGCGTTGCCAGGATGCTTAAAAGCAGTGGCTGCAACTTGTTTGAGCATTGAACAAAGTGAGTCAATTGTGATGGGACATCCTGTAAAAGTCTATGTTCCACATGCAGTTGTGATTTTGTTGACAAGAACCCAAACTCAGCATCTTACTCCTAGTCGGCTGACTAAGTATGAGAGAATAATAATGGGTGCTGAGAATGTGACAATGATAAGGTGTACAATAATAAATCCAGCAACTTTACTACCAGAACCATATCATGAGACGAATAAAGATGACGAAGAAGATGAACATGATTGTGTACAGATTACAGAATTGTGCACAAAACCTCGCCCAGATATAGAGGAACAGCCTCTTAAAAAGCCAGACAAGGAGCTATTTGTTGATGGTTCATGTCAGAGACATGAAGACGGTAAACTAACTGCAGCATATGCAGTATGTGAATTAACTGGAATAGTCGAAGCATCCTATTTACCAGGAGTAAAATCTGCACAAGTAGCTGAATTAATAGCGCTGATAAAAGCATGCAAAATTGGGAGGAACCAGAGAATAACCATATTCACTGACAGTCAATATGGTTATGGGGTAGTGCATGATTTTGGCCAATTATGGATGCAGAGGGATTTCATGACTTCTTCAGGATCCCCCATTAAAAATGGACAATTTGTAAGGGAATTGCTAGAAGCAATACAATCACCAAAAGAATTGGCTGTGGTGAAGTGTGCCGCACATCAGTCAGGAGATGACTGGGTGGTAGTCGGCAACAGATATGCGGATCTGGTGGCTCTATATTGTGCAAAAACCAGAACGTCAGTCAATAAGAGGGTGGAAAGAATGGGAATCAGCTGCCAACTCATGCTGTTTATGCCACCTGAAACTTGGAATGAAGTGAAAAGATTGCAAGATGAGGTTGATGAAGTTGAAAGAAATTTGTGGATCAAAGTGGGTTGTTCTCAAAGAAGAGAGGATGAAGTATGGGTCAGTACAGATGGCAGACCAGTCATGCCAGATTGTTTACTCTCACAAATGGCCAGAATGTATCATGGAGACACACACATAGGGAGAGATGCAATGATTAGATTGTTCAGACAAAATTGGTACAATCCCAAATTCAGAGCTGTTACAGAGAGTCTTTGCCAGAGATGTCTAATTTGCCAAATGCACAACACAGGCAGGAAAACAATAATTGGGTTTGGGAAGATTGGGAAAGCAGAGGGTCCATTCATAAGACTCCAGTTTGACTTCATACAGTTACCACCATGCAGAGGGTTGAAATATGTACTAGTCATAGTATGTCTGTTTTCAAAGTGGGTGGAGGCGTATCCAACTAGGAGAAATGACAGCATCACAGTTGCAAAACTGTTACTAGGAGAGCTCATACCTAGGTTTGGTTTCCCAGTATCTTTGGAATCAGATAGAGGAAAACACTTTAACAATGAAGTGATCCTGATAATCTGTGAAGCATTTCAAATCAAACAGAAACTGCATTGTGCATATCGTCCAGAGGCTTCTGGAGTGGTTGAACAATTGAATGGCACTATAAAATCAAGGTTGGGAAAAATGTGTGCATCGACATCATTGGAGTGGCCTGATGCATTGCCACTTGTTCTGATGGGACTCAGAAGCATACCTGACAGAACGACAGGATTGAGCCCACACGAAATTATGATGGGAAGAGCAATGAGACAAACACATGCTCCCACAAACAAACTGGTGAATATATCTGATGATATGGTGCTGGACTATTGTAAAGGATTGGCTGATCTAGTGCGTTCTGTCTCTCACCAGGTTGGAGAAGACGCAGTTTCCAGGCAGCCTGAACTAGAACATGATCTGAATCCTGGTGATTGGGTGGTAGTGAAGAATCACACCAGAGAAACGTGTCTATCACCCAGGTGGAGCAGACCTTGTCAAGTCATATTAACGACCAATACAGCAGTGAAGTGTGCAGGATTTCCGAATTGGATTCACGTAAGCCACACAAAGAGAGTACCAGACCCTGAAGAAGAGAACACTCAGACAACGCCAATCACTGAAGAAGATGAAGGTTGCCAAGCTGAAGAATCTCAGGCTCGAGGTTCGAGAGAAGCTGACGGAGAACAACCGAGCACTAGTCAGGATTGGATACCAGTAGTCGAAGTTCCTGAGGTTTTCCTCCGAACAAGAAGTCAACAGAAATTAAGAGCAATTGAAGAAGATCAGATAGGTGAAGAAGAAGTGGTTCAGAATCAAGAAGACAAGCAAGTAAACGACCCGGAACCAAATCAGATAGGGAAAGAAAACTGGACTCAAAACAGTGAAGATTTAATAGAGTTTGAACAGGGAGAGACAGGTTTAGAAGAAGCAGGTCAGGCTGCAGAAGTACACAGTGCAATAAGCCCTGATCAGAAGCAATTAGATCAAGATAAGTACACAGAAGAAGAAAACGTTGAAAAACATGAACTTGAAGAAATAAACAAAGAACAAAGTGAACTATCGGAAACTCACAGTGGTGCTGTTACAGAGAAACCAATCAGACCTGAAAAAGAACAAACAAAAGAAACAGTAAACAAAGAAAATAAAGAAGTACAAAGCAGTGAAAATAACGAGACCACTGAAGACGAAAACAGAGAAACAGTGCCAACAAAGAAAACAAGAAAAGGAGACCATTGGCCAAGTGTCATCAAAAGAGTAAAATACCACATAACTACCAGAAGTGAAGATCCAGATCAAGTACCTGAAGTAACAAGTCAAACTGATCAAGAGAAAAAGTCTGGGAAGAGAAAAAGTAAAAGGTTAAGACTCGTGAATAACAAATTTAAGGGTCCTGACTGGACTTATATCATTCTTGAAGACTTTGAAAACTCAGAATCAAGTGACAGTGGTGGTGAAGGAACAAGTGCAGAACTAACGTACGAAGAAGAAACAAGACCACCCTGACTAAGCAAAAGAATCCGCTAAAGAAGAGGAATAGAGATAAGAAGAGCAATCTTCCTTGTCGAAAAATCCCTGATGATAGAGTTACTGGGAGACCAAAACGAAAATGTTGTAGAAGATTCTGTGCAATTTGCATATGTAGTCTAGTATTGGTGCTTATAGTATGGTTAGTCCTGATTGTAGCAGTTCCTTACCTGATGATAATAGATAAAAAGAACAATAATGAAACTATAGGGAGGACAGCAAACATGAAGGGCAATAGAGTAGAGCTAATGGCAGAAGATGAGGCAGAAATTCATCATGAGATAGCTGATAATGACACTAGTTTAAATGTTTTCACAAAGTTATTGTTTCAGTATGTAGACACCATGGAAGTTAGTAATTGTTATGTCTGTATGAAGTTACCTGAATCAGTAGCAGAAGGATTAACATACCATCACTTACCATTGACATCTGGCATTTCATGTAGCGTAGTAACAAGTTTATTTTATAGAACAGGTAGATTACAGTTTTACTATTCAAATATAGATGTGATATTTTCTGAGGTTCCGATTCGCAAGAGTATGAACCCAGTTCTTAGCGCTTTAGATGCACAGTTTATGGGAGAATTTTTCTTAACAATGAAATCAATAGACATAACTCATGCACGTAGACACAATCTAACATGTTCTTTACTAGAAGAAGAGAAAGTATTTTTGAATTTAGTAGAAGATAGAAGACAGGATTTTCAAAAGAAAGCTTCTGAGCATAAGGCTCATTTACCACCTTGGGCAGAGAAAGAGGGAAGTTATACACCTGGCAAGGCTCAAGCTGCTATGGCTCTGGATTTTGTAAAGACAGGGAAAATATGTCTTCATAGGTTAAAGACTGACTATAACAATGTTTTCATTGGTACCAGTGAGTGTGAACACAATTTTTTAATTCTTGGAGGTTGGGGAATAAAAGGAGGAACGGATTCAGTTTTTCCTGGAATCTATTATGTCTGCGGGAATAAGGCTTACTTTAGGCTTCCTGCACGGTGGTATGGAAGTTGTTATTTTGGAATAGTTTTTCCAAAAATATACCACGTAAAAAGAAACACTGGGAGCAATGAAAACAATGGCGAATTAATACGTACTAAAAGAGCTAGTTTTTCTGAAATAGTAGGTGATATATTTGGTGCATTGATACCTTCAGTGGGAATAATTCTGAACTCAAGGAAAATATGTAAATTGTCTACAGTGGTTGATCGTTTATCAACAGATACTGCTGGAGGTTTTCTAATGATTAATGCAGAGATGGTTGCGATTATGTCTATGGTGATGCAAAATCGACTTGCTCTTGACATTCTATTGGCAAAAGAGGGCGGAGTCTGTAAATTATTGAAGACGAAACATTGTTGCACTTATATTCCTGATAAAAGTGCAGAGATTGGAACGTATATTCAAAACATAACTAAACTTGAAAAGGAACTTAAACCACTGGAAGTTGATAGTGTATGGGAAAGATTGACAAATAGTATATCGTCGATTGGAACCTGGTTTGCTAATATAGGTAAAGGACTTATAGGTCAAATACTAGTTCCCTTAGCAGGGATAGCTATAATAGTTCTGATAATAGTATTTTGGTGTAAATGCTGTAGAAAGGATGGAACGTATAAAGTGATAGAAAAAGGGAAGAAGAGAAAGAGGGACGAAATCGAACTCGAAGAGTGGAGAAGTGAACTATACAAAAAGCTGAAAGGAGATTGTAAAAGTAGAAAAGCTAAAATTGAAAATGAGAATGAAGTGATTTGCTAGAAGTTGGCATCTGATTGAGGGTAGTTTTTGATGGCTCAGAAACGCCATCAGAGAGGGGATTGATGGAGCAAGGTTTCATAAATGAAACTTGCTTGGATTCAATCTTCCTCATAGTATTAATATTAAAACTTGTATTGTCTGTATTAATCCTTGCATACACTACACGAATAGTAAGGATGCTTGCCTATGTGTTTTACTAACGAATAATGCTTGTTCCTAATCTAAAATGGGCACTTAAGCGCGGGAACTTCTCTGCGCATGTCGCAACCTGATCACATGGTGTGACGTCTTTCTTTGCTTGTGGGAAATTTCTGCTACTGCGCAGTGTGTCTTAAAATGGCTGCTCAATGTTTTCACATGCTTCAGCTTGCTCTCGTGTCATTACTAATTTGTCGTTTCTTAACGCTATTAATGCGGGATAGGATTTATAATTAAATGGGATTAGAAGTAAGGAAAGTGGGTATACAGTGAAACGTTTTATTTGTGATTTTAATATTTTCTTCTTGCACTTTTAGTAATTCGTAATCTTGGGCCTGGGTTGGTGACTTGAAACTCGAGAAGCAGAAGGTTCTGCGCATGTGTCCTGAATGACTGCCAAAATGAAGTCAACTTGGACGTCTCACAAGGCCGTGACCTGATGGCCAAAGATGTTATACTACTGTATTTCCTGTCGCGCATAGATACATTGTCTATGAAAATTGGTGTACATTTGTCGTGAGACGGGTGGGAAATAAAACAAATGTATTAATTTGAAGGGTGGGAACGTAAAGACAATAGGCTTTACAATTTAGGCCAAATCTGTCATAGTGCGAGAATCCACCTCCTGTCCCTGTCCAATCAGAGGTAGTGGTCCCATATTTTAGCAACATTAAGGGGAGGTACATGGGCGTAGAAGGGTATAATAGAATATAGCATTAGTAATTAGTTAGCACAGACTCACAGAACATACAGAAGAGCTCCAGGCTGCTATGCTGATAGGTTGCTGACTGAATTCCTGTCCTGAAGAGGTCCTGAAGAGGGGGCGGCAGAGTCCATTAGACGGGAGAATCGAGGAGAAATCGAGTGCCAGAGAGGGGAACGGCGCAGGCGTCGTTGTAGAGAGGTCACCAGTCCTGTCCTGATCCTGAAGGAGGTCCTTGCTCTTCATCCTTCCTGGGTCCTATTCTTTCCAACGCCTTGGCTAAGGGGCTTGGTTCTCGCATCTAGGTAAATATATGCAACCTTTAGTTGCGCTGCTGTTTCTATCCTCTCTTTCCTTAAACACCGTCATTTATTAGCAATAATTATTCTAAGCTTTCACATGGGTATTCTGATCAAATACCGTGTCTTTTCGTGTATTTTACTCTGCTAAAACTATTAGATAAACATTTTAAAATTTCCTGACTCTGTGGTTATTTCAGGATTATGTATTATAGTGAATGTCACTCATTTTAAACTTCCCAATTAGCAAGGGGATCCATTGGTAATTTATTGCTCTTCAATCAGAAGGTAATTGGTAGCAGGGATTTTTGATATAAGAGTATATCTGACACCCAGCGTAAGTATTAGCGTAGTGTGAATGTATGGGCCCAAGTGAGTATATGGTGTATGAATGCTGTTTGCTAATATCGCGCTGGATCAATATCTTGAAACCCCATGGTCCCTGAAGCATAAACAAATTTTTATAAAAGCTCATTTTGGTGTCTTCCCCGGCTTATGTCATGTAATGCCGTGGCTAAGTTCAGAGGAATTGACGCTCTGTCGCTTATGTAAACTGGGAGAAGAGAACATTATTCAGTTGCTGTGTGTATGCTCGGAACTGAAATCTGAAAGAAAATCTACACTTAAGAGGCATTTTAATGCACGAGGAATACAGACTTGTAGACAAGCATTGATAAGATGTCTACATACTGACGATATAATACTGAACTCAGCTTTCGTAAAGTTTTTATTAATATTAAGAACAAAGTTAGATCAGCAAAATCAAATTGAAATGTAATGTATGATGTATATAATATGAAAATAGTATTATGAAATCGGTATTATTAAGTCCAATCTATTTAATATTATGAAAGATTGTTTCATTTACTCATGTTTTTATTACTTTTTTTAAACTGGACTTTTATAACAGGAAGTATTGTCATCATATTGTAAGATTTTAATTAATCAAACAATAAAGTATGAATTGAATTGAACATCTGAGTCTGGAAACGGATTATAGAAACAGAGGAGCATGAGCCTCATTAAATTGTCAAACTAGAGCTGCATAGCAGCGTGGAGAAGCTCAGTCTCCAGTCTTGGTCACAGCAGGCTAAGATCTGCTAGTCTCTGTATGCCAGGTGAGGGCTGTAGGTAAGATTGAGGACTGTTGCATTGAATGGGCCATCAGCCCAGGTGCTGCTGTTTGCAACCTCTGTATGCCAGGTTGGGGCCACAGTGAAGATCAAGGGCTGTTGAGATGGTACACCCATGTGACAAGAAGTGTGCTGTCACACTGTACAGTGTTGTGACCTGGAGGGGCCGTCACCCTGTGTGCGCAGTTCGTGGCCCACCCTTCTAGGCAAGACGGAGGCCATGGTGAAGAGAAGGCAGTCACCCTAGAGCAGCGCGCAACAGTGAATCATAGCGGGTTGCAACTCGTAGAAGCAGAGCAGCAATTCAATCACCAAACCCAGAAGCACTAAAGACCTGCCACCAGACTCAGGAAAACTTACTGCACGATCAGAGGAGTGTCGAGGATGCCTGGCACCTCGCCCACAGCCTCCAGGCTTCTGCTCACCAATGGGCAATTGACATGTGCCCAAGCCTACTGAACGCAGGTCCAGCCAGAACAGGTAAGACTGAGTGCTGGGGTGTCAAGCCTCAAGGGGGGTGTCTTAATCTGCCAAAAAACGCTACTGATAGATATAGATATACACACATACATATATACACACACACATATACACACACATATATATATACACACACACACATATACAAACTAATGTATTTGTATATATCTTATGTATGTATATTTACATCTTTACACGCATATTTATGTCTATGTATAAACACATCATTATGGGGTATGTACATATGTGTAGATATTTAGGTCTGTACCTTGCATCAGAATGACACTGTTCTCTGTATGTATATGTGAACACATATGCATATGTATGCTTAAATGTTTGTGTATTACTGAGTGGAGGTTGCCACTAGGTAGTTCTAGTTAGGACCATGTTGCCATAGGAAATTGATATTTTGGTTTGCTTATAACTTTGGCGCCCCATGACAAATCTTCACAAACATTTTCCCAAGAAAGGTCTCTTCCACCTCAGCTTCTTTCTGGAAAGTTGCAGGGTGATCAGTCAAGTAAAGAGAAGAGGGGGTGGTGTAAGGGTGAAGCTTCCCAAAATGAGTTTCCTCCATTCTTAGGAAAATTGAGCAGTTATATAGCAAAACTGAGGGGCATATTCTCAAGGACTTATCGACGATTTATCGGCACTTTAGCGCCGCAAAAGTGGCAATAGATTTATCGACCTATTCTCAAGCTGGTGCAAACTGCCGATATTGCCAGTTTTCAAGTGATAGCTGCCGCAAAAAACATCGCCACGGATGAGAGCGACAACTAACGCTAATGATATGCAGAGTAGGCGTTCCTGTGCAAAAACACACAAAAACACCACTTCGCGATATTCTCAACGACCAGCCAGATCGGCGAAGCGATCCAAAAACAGGCGATAAGGCGCGTTAGCATCAGGGATTTAACACCTGCCTATTACTGGTGATAAGCAGGACGACAACCTGCAGTAGAAAGGGAGCCCAGCCCAGAGCCACATCTGAAGACCAACAGATGCCATGGAGCCAATGATCATGCAGCTTGGAGACCCAAGAGGGCCACAACACCCACCGCCACCACCCCCAGGACCTCCCCCCCCGGACTACCACCTAGGCAGCGCAGAAGAAGACAGCGGACCTTCCGAAAACGCACCAGCCTCAGACACTCAACGCCAGAGGATGCCATTGCCTAATACAGGCTCAAAAGGACAACCATCCTCCGCATCCTGACCCACATTGCCCACAGGCTGACGGTACCAACACAGCGGAGAACTAACATCTCTCCGCAGACAAAGCTGCTGGCTGTGCTGCACCTGTTGGCCTCTGGTACCTTCCAACCAACAACTGCCAGAGTCGGAGGAGTCTCACAGCCAGCCCTATCAAACTTCCTCACACATGTCTTGGATGCATGTCCACAAAAGCAACGGCGGGCCCCTGTATCCGCACCACACGCTAGTTCCAATTCGTAGTGTTCCTGCGCAACCAACCCCAGCGCCAGCCGTTGCTTGACGCCTCTGTGATCCAGATCCAAGATTGTAGTTACTGAAATGGGGGTGCGCCAGGTCATGAAGTCCAGTACTCAACAGTAGTGTAAAAACAGTTCTTCATTACAAATACATAAATCAACAATACAAAAAGCTCAGCCAACGCGTTCCATCCCCAACGGGGAACTTCATCAGGGCAACGTGTGGATTCAATTAACTGCATAGGCTGAGGGAACTCCCCAATACAATTCCATATTCCAAAAGTCAGTATTCAGAAACCTGTTGGATAAATGGTGACAATGGTCAAGCATCCGTATAGTCACAAACGTAATCTGGTACAGTGTATTGTACTTGGACAAACCGGAATGCTAACAGGTATGATAAATCCTGCATAAAAAGACCGTAACAGAAGTTTGTGTGGTCGTAAACTTCGTAGGAAAGAAAAGGAAGGTTACGACCACATGAACTTCTGTCACGGTCTTATTATGCAGGATTTATCATACCTGTAAGCGTCACGGTTTGTATCAGCTTGATACCCCTGCACCTTCACCTCCCCCACACTGCGCAGGAACAGCTGGAGACCAAGCAAGGGAACTACGCCATAGCTGGCTTCCCGCACGTGTTGGGGGCAATTGACTGCACACATGTACTACTTGTGCCCCCTGCCGACACTCCACACAATAACCGCAACAGAAACCACACACATTCCATCAATGTGCAGGCAAAAGTGGACCACCGGGGCCTGTTCACGAATGTTGACGCAAACTTCCCAGGCAGTGTGCATGATTCCTACATCTTCCGCAAGTCCATCACCAACCAGCGCTTTGAGGATGGCATCTATGGAAATGCACTGCTCATCTGTAAGTACCAACTGAACAAACCACACACCTCAACTCCACAATCATACAACTCACAACTGTGGGAATGCACATGTTACAAAATCACATACAACATGCCAGTCAACATGCCCAACTACCAGACACGACAACACAAGTAACTGTGGTAACCGTGGGAAGCCATGTAGATAAACCATCCACAGCATGGCACCTTTGCCACACAATTTCAGAATGTGGGGAGAGGTGGGAACCAAGTATGTGCGAAGGAGGCAAGTGACCCATCAATAAGAATGTACACAATGCCAAGTGTGGCGGTGATGTGCTGGACAGACTTCAGTATGCAGAGCACAGACATGTCCATGTGGACATATACTGCTGGTGTTTGTAGTGTTGTGGACAGTGGATGCAAACAGGCTACCTCAGGCAGTGTGGAAGACCTTGGACATGTAGCTTTGTCATGAATAATAGCCCGGGGCTCTGGGCGTGGTTCAGTTCCGGGATGGCCACCAAAGTAACTACTCCGTGTGTCTCTGTGTCCGCCATATCCTGTCCATAGGCCTACACACACGTGGCCGACCATCTTCAATGGCCAGATTTACACTGGAGACGAGGTGGCTACGTCCCAAGCCAACCCGCGCACATCTCGTCATCGCATGCAGGGTCGTGTCTGCCAGGGCATTGCCCCCCACCCAGCCACGAGGCCGCCGCCGTGACCGGTGGTGCCTGCGCGATCCTGTGCGCCTGCTGCACCCCAGCCCTGGTCCCCAGACCGGTCCGCCGCCCAGCGATGACTGGCCGCCCCTGCGCACCCAGGCCTCAATGCTCACCTGCCGCCACCGGGGTGTCTCCAATAGGGCCCACCACGTGCTGGTGCAACCTCCTCAGCCAATCGCTTGATTCCGCGCCACAGGCCCCCAGCGCACCCTGTGGCACCGCACCGCAGAGTCATGTGTGTGCTGACTGCTGCCTTCGGCGTACACTGCGGTCCAGCAGGGCTCTCAATTCAAATCCAAGCTTGATTGGCAGGACGGCGTATCGAGGTCTACGCATCATCGCAGGCTGCACACCCGCTCAGCTCTTCAGGTGCCCCTACCTCAGTGCACCGCAAGACACCATCCCGTGGCGGTAGGCCCGTGCCGGCCGCAGTGCAGCGGGTGCCACCAACTCTGTGCACCGCAAGTCACCGTCCCGTGGCGGTAGGCCCATGCCTGCCGCAGTGCATCGGGTGCCACCAACTCTGTGCACCTCAAGTCATCGTCCCGTGGCGGTAGGCCCGTGCCGGCCGCAGTGCATCGGGTGCCACCAACTCTATGCACCGCAAGCCATCGTCCCGTGGCGGTAGGCCCGTGCCGGCCACGGTGCATCGGATGCCACTAACCCAGTGCGCCACAAGTCATGGACCCTTAATGATTGAGTCTCGTGGTGCAGACGCCATCATGTCACCTCCGGCAGTGGGGAATGTGATGTGGTAGGCCCCTTTTATTGGCAGGGTCACATGTCCTGTGATGCCTGTGCTGGATGGGTGTAGTGTGGGTATAAACCAGCCCTCAGGGAGTGGCTGTGGCATGCTGACAACTAGACCAGTGATCAGCAGATCACTACAGGGAAGACTTGGGACATGTAGCTTTGTCCCCCCCCCTGTAAGCGTAAGCGGAGTGGGCTGGGCTGGCGTATGCCAGTCCAGCGTAGGGGTGTGAACAATGAGCCCGGGGCTCTGGGCGTGGTTCAGTTCTGGGCTGGACAAGAAAGTAACTAAGGCGTGTGTCTCTGTTGTAGTGTCGGCGCCACCCGGACCGCAATCGGCAATGTTGCACCCTGTGACTCAAGTCCCACAACATGAGCAACATGGACGTAAGGGGGAATGACTGACCCTACATTCATCCATACTTTCATACTTGAATGATCATAGACATGACACATCTGTGTGAATTTGAATGTTTTATTCACATTCAGTGGAGTGTTGAAGTGGAGCAGTACAGGGCCATGCAAACCCCACTTTACATTGTTGCCCTATGGAGGGCCAGCCAGAGAATTCTAGGGAATGACAAGTTCATCGGAAGAGGAACAGTTCAGTCCGCAGTCTGATTGCTGTGTCATTGGTAACCAAACAGAATATGGCAGTCCATGTCGAGGTCCAAGGTGAGTGTCGCAGAGTGTATTGGGGGACAGTGGAAGATGATGATGCAGAGGGCAGAACCAAGCAGAAACAGGCCATATGGCGGAGATGAATGCTACCGCTTCTTTCTTACCACTAAGGCAGAATCATCCGCATCTTCGTCCTCTGATGTTTCATGTGCCTCACATGTGGGTGGTGTTGTTTTGTCTGCATCACTGTGTGGCAGTGACACATCAGTGGCTGGAGGTGGATTGTCTGCAGCACTGTGTGTCACTGACACATCAGGGGGCGGAGATGTGGATGTAGAAGCAGCAGCAGCATTCATCGGCGCCAGGCCTTGTGGTGGCAATGCCATGATGAGGGTCTGCAGGGCATGGAAGATCCCAGCTACAACTCGCTGGTGTGCAGCCGTGGCAGCCATTCTTTCCGCCTGCATCCGCTCCATGTTCTCCATGAGCCTCCGCATGTGTCCCAACTCCCGGCTGACATCGCTGGAGCCACTCTGACTAGACAGTTGTCCTTGTCTCAGAGTCAGGACTCCAGCGATGTCAGCCATGGATCGTTGGAGAGCATGGAGCGGACTGTGGGTGTCCGTTAGGGACTGTAAGTGGTCCCTGATGGGACTTAGACACCCACGTATGGCATCTAGTTTGGCTGCCATGAGGTCAAACCCCACCTGCACCTGATCAGCCATCTTCTCCTGGCACCCTAACACATGGCATTGGAAGGCCATGTGTTGTTCGTGGGGGTCCTGTGAGACAGCCGTGGTGGTGGGTGCTTCCTGCTGTGTGGTCTGTGCAGGGGGTGAGGTCTCCTCAATGCAGCTGGGCTGCCCTGCTCCTGGAGGTGAGGTGCCGAAGCTGTCCATGAGCTCTTGGAGGGCGTCGGTGTCGAAGGTGTGGAGGTCCTCTTCGTCATCAGTGAAGAGATGTTCGGTCTGCTCTGCAGGAGATGTTGATTCTCCCTCTGCAATGTGAAGGGGAGATGTTGTTTAACATTGTGTTCACATGTATGTTGACACATTGTACAAGTTTACACACAGACTGCATAACAATGTACATTGTGACTGTTTGGGAGGAGCTGCCTATTTGATGCAGGACAGTGGACATTTCGACAACCTCACGGATGTGTGTTTGTACTTGTACATTATCATCTCACATTTCCCTGCTATGCCAAATGTGATTGGCCAGTTTCTACACACAAGCGGCACCAGTTCTGTTGTGAACGTGTTTCAGTTTGTACAACATTGTTGTCAATGTTGATGTGCTCTGAATGTTATGTGTGTGTGCTGCATTTTGTGAGAGTCGCCCCTGCAGCTCTGATTTTGCTGCCCCTTATCCCTTTCAGGCGGTGTGCCTTTGACTTCTGTGCTTATACAGTGCTGAGATGTTGCATACTTGGGTAAATTGGGATCTTGGTGGGAGTTGGGACTCTGGGGCATGGTTTATCCGCAGATGTGTTGTTGACGTCAGGGTTTGTTTGTGCACGTGGATGTATCAGAGTGTGACCTGCTCCTTTACGGATGTGGTCCACACTAAGCCACCTCAGTGTCGTGGCGTGCAACATGTCATGATATATTGACTGCAGCCATGCTATTCGTCATGCAGTGTCACTTGCATTGTCAGTGTGGCTCACAGACACGCAGCTTTGCTGGGTTTGGCACATGTGCATGGGTTGGTTGTGAGATTGGTGATGTGTGGGAAGGGCCCCCTCTGGGCACATAGTCGACGGGGCCTACTTGCTGTTTCTAGGTGTGCTGCAGTGTGCCAAGGGGATCAGGGACATGATCCAGAGTCATTGTGGGTGTGCACTGTGCTATACTTAATTGTGCATGTGTGCCATTGTGCCCATCTCCCCCGTCCCCCAGTCCCTGGTCGTTACTCACCCTGTTGCTGTTGTGTCAGGTCATGTTGAGCAGTGTCCGGTCCCCCAACTCCTGCCACCGTCTCCACACTGATGACTGTGGACACCATTTCCTCCATCTCATCCAGCTCCTCCTGTGGCGCTGGACTCCCACCTCCAGTCTGCATTGCTGCCTTCTGGTTGTTGCCGAATTTCTGCTTGGTTTTGCGCTTCACATCATTCCAGCGCCTCTTGAGCTCTTTCATTGTCCTCCTCAGCACTCCGACTGCATTCACCTTGTCCACGATAGACTGCCATATTCCATTTTTTGTTGCCAATGACACAGTGGAGGTCACGAACAGTTGTTGATGGTGTTTTATCACCTCCGTTATCAGGATCCTGTTTTCCTGCGGACTGAACCGCGTCTTCCTCTTCTTCTTCTCCTTGCCCTTCCCTGACCCCGAGGTCCCAGGCTGGTCCTCCGTGGGGCTTGTGGGTTTCTGGTTGTCCTCTGTACTTGCTCCGGCTACCTCCATTGTACTTCGCAGTTGTTTTGGTTTTGTTTGTGTTTTTTTTTCTGCTTTTATAGTGATTTTTCCCGCCTGACGTGTGTGAATTGCAGGCCTGACGCAGCTTATCGCTGATTTTTTTATCGCGGTTGGGCCCATCGCCACTTTTTTCCCATTCGGCTTTAGATTTTTATCGCCGTCCCGGTAATTTTATCGCGGACATTTGACGCGTTATCGGGAAACTATCACATGTTACCGCCGTGTTGAGAATAAGATGTTAACACTGCGTTATTTTCACGCGATATGAAAAATTGCGTTAACCTATTTTGGCGATGATTATCGCATGTTCTTGTGACTATCCCCCTGAAACGGCTGAGCAGAATTACACTAAATGTGGCAGAAAGCAAGATCTTGGTCTATCAAGTGTGCTTTTTGTGATTTGGTATATGCAGCATTTGAAATTACATCAATGATGACAACACACTGCATGGGGAGGCGTGAGTGGATTTGCCTGTGTACATAAACATATTTATTACAAAATAAAGAAATTTTCTCCGTGTAAATACTCAAACATAACAAGATATGTATTTAAATGAGCTTGTCTATATACTTATCTCTAAGAACATGTGATTGTGCTTCCTTTACCTAAATATCGATGAAAAATGTTTTTTTGGTCTACGTATGAATGTCAGTAAATATTATATATTACTACCTTATAACCCCCACACCCGAAGCCTTGGACTCATCAAACTGTGGTTCATGGTGTAGAAAGTCATAGGGAGCTAGCAGCAGACTATACTATAGTACTAAGGAGGGAACCAGTAATGGGATGAAGAACCTAAAACAGGTAGAGTAAGTAACATAAATGGACAGGGGGAAATCATATTTGTATTCATAAATATTTATTTGGTTAGTAACCATAAAAACAAATATACATACAGTAAGTAAAATGTTACTTATTCTGTCACATGGGCATAGAGGGAGGTCTCTAGACTAAGCCCCCATCTTAGGAAATTCAACTTGAAAATGCACTGTGCTCAGTCAAACGTGAGTCAGCATATACATTTGTTGAACATCTGCGATTAAAATTAAATAAAGTTTTACAACAGAGCAGAATGGGCCATAACAGTAGGTTCATTCACCTCCTCGCTCTGCACTTTTCTTCACATAAATCATTAAATAAAGTTTTAAAATAGTATGAAGAAAGAGCCCAAAGTCACTCAGCATTGTTAAATATCTCCGGTTTGACCAGGTTTACACAATGTATTTTTTTTTTTCCGTAGTCATGGGATACTGAGATAGTGCTCCAAGGATAAACAGTCCCTCAAAACCAGTCTATTAAATGTAGTTTCTGATTTTGTCCATACAAAATGCCATAACAGGAGGAGACAAACCAATAAAACCCTACATGGAGCTTATACCCATTTCCCTGTGCCATATAAAGTTCAAACAACTTGATGGAACCACCAAGGGTCTCTTTAGAAATTGTTTTTATTTTTTGGGGAGATTCTTACAGTCAAGGAATTCCCACCAACCCACTCCATAGCTAGGCCACAGAGACATTTTGATGAATAAACCAGGGACATCTTGGCCAAGTGTTTCTGTCCTAACTTTCTCATAAATCTAAATAGATATTCAACTACGGTATTTTATTGGCATTTCATATTCTTTCTGTCTAGGACCCAGTTCCCATTCACAAATACAATTCCCAAATAAGCAAGAGAGCACATTAGGCAATTTGGTTGCCTAATGTGGTGTGCAGACGTGTCCTGGCTGCTTGAGCGTGAATCAAAGAGATACAGAGTGGTGAATTTAAGCCATAGTGATATGGAGAAGCTGGGCATAGCAGGTGCAGTTGTAGAATATTTCATTGACGATGAAGAATCTATTGTGTTTTAGTTAGCTGTTACAAGCTGCCAAGTAAAGAGTAGCACTAATCAATTTGCTGCCAGGAGAGAGTTATTTATGAGATGGTGTAGGTTGTCCATTATGTCGCGGCAGACTTTTGCAGATTTCTGAAGACGTTTTCAATCATACAGTGAAATGCTTCTTAATTTCACGAGAAGCACCATAGATCTTGAAATAGGAGGAATCTTTTAATTGTGTGTGTCAGATTTACCACTTTAGCAGTCCTAATCCACCCCAAAGCAGAAGCAAATGTAGCAAAGAGAAGATAGTGTGTTGTTTTGAATGGATTGGGCAGCAATTATATGCCACTTTTAGTATTTAATTTTAGTTTTCTTACTTATTTGCTGAGGTGTTACAATATGAACCTGTAACTTAAATGGATTCTGTAATTTCCTACCCTGAGATGGAAAGGAGAATGGAGGTGTTAGTTAGTGGCGCAAGGTGACTGCTGAAAATTTAGACCTAACTAGAGTTCAATTCATGTTGCATTGTCATTGTGCATGTAGTCATTGAGCGGGGGCTTGGAGGAAACAGAAGATGGATGCTGCTTTCCTTTTGCTTTAATATAATAGGGGGCAAGATGGCCTGGCTAATGTACTTAAACAGGGAATTCCAGGGATCGCAAAGTTATTGCAATGATTAAAAGGTCACACTCTGGATTTTGCGGCATTATACAAGGGAGGAGGTGAACCATTTTAGCGCCATATCAGAGATGCCCATGTGCATTTCCAGAGTTTGGATAACCCCTTGGTGTTACAATAAAAGGCTGCAGAGAGATTCAGTAAGTTCCAGGAAGAAGGGATCATTCTTGTTAGTGATCATGGTTGTGTAATCAACAAAATGAAGGGACACAGGACTAGTCTGCAGCAAAATCTGAAGACCAGATTTGTAGGAATGGGGGAGGTTGAGCGTGTGGATCTGGGTATCTTGATCTTTCAGATGGAAAAAAAGGGTGGTGATTGAGTAGTACTCTTGCTCGTCAGGTTGGTTTGTTTCCAAAAGTGAAAGTATCTGTCTCATATGTACATCAAGTAGATTACTTCAGGGGGGAGGGGGGAATGGATATGGGACAGGAGGAAGCTAGCAGACTTCAACATGGAAGATGAATAGCTACCACCAATGATTAAAAGGTACATGACTTCTATGGAGGGAGTGAACATATACTGTGCTAGGCCACAAATGAGTGAATTCTCTGTGCATTTCCTGCTGCTACACAACACTGCCTAATGGCAGGGAAAGAAAGACTGCCCATGTGGTCTCGGAGACCAATATGAACAAGTGACTACAAACAGCCGGAGTGAACGAGGGTGGATGTCTGAGGTTTGTCTGGGGCACAACATTTGTGTCAGAGAGCAGAGAAAAAGGGAGCGAAGGAAGGAAACCTTGTTCCACAGGTTCTTTAATGCCACAAGTCTCCAATCCAGAAGGTGCCCACCATAAGGCTTAGTGCAAACCCATTTCAAAAGGCATCAAGGTCTTTTCATAACACTTACTGGGGAGATCTATCCCCATTTAGAGTATATGTAGAGACCAGATTGCAAGGAACGGGCAATCAAAAGTCTTTAGGATCTTTGCTGTCAGGTGACACTCTGGTAACTCATCATTTGGGCTGTGGTCCTTGCAGCAGCAAGTGAAAGCAGTGGAACCTCTAGCTCTTGAAGTATTGGAAGGCAGGTTGTCAGCATATTGTAAAATACACCGCAGACTCCTCATGACAACAGTAAGCTATTTTTTGTAGTGCTTCAAAAATGGTCCAGGCTCTGAAGAAACCAAACTTCTTGTTCCCAATTCAACCATTCCTCTGGTCTGGGACAGAGTTTCCTCTTGAAGTCAAACATGAATATGTGTCTGGCAGAGTGAGCTTATAGTTACAGACAATAATGCATAGGTTACCGACACAGCCACTTAGAACTGCTGGAGCACCTGAAGCTTATTTATCCTGGAGTGTGTGGGAGGGTGAGGCAGTATGGTTCAAGTGAATCTTTTTCTAGGTACAGTTTGTTTGGTATACATGCATCCCATATTGTTCAGCACCTCAGAATCCATGATGAGACAGTCCACCACATAATCAGGCTTTACTGTTGGGCTTCAGCTCTACTCCGCTGTAGGTAACTACAAAAGTTAGAAATGGGTAGCAGCACATCCTTTGTTCACTTGAAAGCAGTGGCCATACACATGACCACCATCATTGTTAAGGTAATTCTTCTGCAGGCCACAGGCTGGCCTGGGTAAACTAGCTTGAGGTGCTCAGGTGAGTGCAGTCCTTCCTGTTCCTTTGACATGCTGTTGATCCTAGCAGGGGTGCACAACAATCTGGCTTTAACAGCTTCCACAGGGTTTTGGGAGGGAGTTTCAACAATTCAAGAAGGGGTCACAGCCATCTCAAAGTCTACATGTCTACTCACCATCTTGGGGCTACACATACACTGGTGGACCCGATGCCCCTCATACACACAAACCGTATTTGAGCCTTTCCCACGGATGAGGGACACTAGTTATGACAGATTTCTGTTTTAATAGAAAATCAATAAGTAACCTGCCCAACCTGCGGTGAAAGTAAAAAGACCTGCACCTCAAAATTATTAGTCAGCTTGCCCCAACCATTAGCTATGGCATGGACAATGAGAAGATCACCAACATTAAGGGGTCGATTCTGATGTGGGTTGGAAAAGCTTCCCGACCGAATCGGTTGGGAAATGGTTTCCGACCCACTCGGATCGGGAAAGTCCGACCGGCGGAGTAGGATGATTCCGGATGCTTCCAGATACGATTTGGTTGAACTCCCATTGACTTCAATGGGAACATTTGTTCCTAACCGCATCAGAATTGGGCCCTCGGTCGGGAAGACACGTTCCCGATCCGATTTGGAAGGAGCAAATGCCGTTAGGAGGCCTTCCTAACCGCATCAGAATCAGGCCCTCGGTCGGGAAGCTTTTCCAACCCGCATCAGAATCGGGCCCTAAGTCTCAAAGAAGGTACTCCATGGATAAATCACAAGTTCAGCAGCATCAAGTTTTCTACTGATAAGTTGCCTGTTCCATTACATGCACAGCAGCACCCAGAGGACCAGGGACAGTAGTGCCCTGTGCATGAAACATACCAAGCCATTTAATTCTGAAACAGGAAGGGTCGCCATTGTGAAAAATGTAGTAGAGCCTCATTTTACACATTTCTTTGTGAAATTCTCTTTGAGATTAACTGGTAGATAGCTTGACAAGTTTAACAGGGTCACTGACACAACATTGACTCCTATAATATCCACCTACACAATTATCAAGTCACTAATATCGCACACAAAAATATCGACTCCCAATACACAAAACAAAAATGACACAAATATCGAAAAAAATATCATAAAAATAATTAGCAACTACAAAAATATCGACTACAAAAAAATAGTACACAAAAATATTGAAAAAATCAAAATAACATAATGCAACAAAAGTATCGATATACATAATATCGAAAACACAAACATTGATAAAATACATATTAACTGTACAAAAAATAACATTTCAACATAAAAATAAATTATTTTCAATACTATAAATAAAGCATATTTCAAAAATTTTAAAAACAGACACTAACAAAAAAAATTACAATAATAAGAAAACTAAAACCCAAACTAATAAGCTTAAAAATCAAATTGAAATAAATACACAAACACTACAACATAAAAAAATATCACCACTATCAAACATAAACAGACATATGCAAAGTTTTGGAAAGACGCTGGAGGAGGAACTATGCGTCTGATACCAAACTTGCATATAAAAAGGCAAAAAAAGATTACCACACTCTCTGTAAATCAGCTTGCGCCGAATATGTCACTTCGACCATTTCTAGTGCACTGAATTGCTCTAAGACTCCATTTAAAATGGTCAAAGAGCTCTCGGGCTCTGAAACCCAATCTATGCCTCCTGCCTTGAATGGTCGGCAATGTGAAGACCTGGCTAAATTGTTTCTCCATAAAGTGTAGAAAATATATTCTGAAATGAAGGACAGGAAACTTGATAACCTCCTTCAGCAAACACCTACATCTTCTCTTTCAGCCAGAGCCACCTCCTACTGAGATAAGGGGGTACCTGAATCTATGGTCAAACTGGAATCCTGGTCCCTACTAGATATGAGCTCTTTCAAACGGATTTTAGATAGTATTAAATCTGGCTCACCCCGTGATCCTCATACAATGTCGGTGCTCCAGCAGCTTGAGACGCCTTCACTCCTGATAATCATGGAACTTCTGAATGCCTCATTACAGGAAACAACAGTTCCCCCAGAGTGGAAGCACGCAATGGTGCTTCCTCTTTTGAAGAAGGCTAATGCTGATCCTGATCAGCCTTCTAACTACCGGCCTATTTCATTGCTTCCGGCCTTCTCAAAGATTCTAGAAAGGCACATAAATTCTCAACTAGCCCAGTTCGTCGAATCACAGAAGTTTCTACACTCATCACAGTCGGGTTTTAGAGCTGGTTTTTCGACCAAAACGACTCTCCTTGGAGTTATGGAAAAGCTGCGACATCATTTAGATTTGGGAGATACGGTGGCCCTCATACTACTTGATGTAAGCACAGCTTTTGACACGGTGTCTCACACCTTGTTAGTGGAAGCTTTACGATCCTTGGGTGTTACTGGGCCAGCACTAAACTGGCTTATTTCCTTTCTCACTGATCAGACCTTCCAGGTCTTTTCTCCAACCGCCAGCTCCAATAGTCATGTTTCCCCCTATGGGGTACCTCAGGGCTCCATTTTAAGCCCTTTATTATTTAATGTGTATGTCAGACCTTTAGCCAGCATTGCAGAAGAGGCTTGGTTGTCCCTGTTTTCCTATGCGGATGACACCCAGATTATCTTCTCCCTCTCTGCTGAGAGAGCATCTGAGACATCTGCTCTACAGCTGGGGTTGAGTAATATTGCATCTTGGATGCAGGCAAATTTTCTCAAACTCAATGGGGAGAAAACTGAGGTCTTGATCCTGGGGAAGAATAAAGATCTTTGGGGCCCCCAACATTGGCCTACTGAAATGGGTGCTTTTCCTCAGCCTTCTCGCCATGTTCGCAATCTTGGCTTCATCATAGATGATTTATTTTCTATGAAAAACCAAGCAGTGAAGGTGGCTGCAACTTGCTTTACCATACTGAAATGGCTTAAAAAGATTATCTGGATGTTGCCCAGCCCTACCCAGAGAACCGTGGTCCAGGCTCTTGTTACTCCTAGACTGAACTATGGTAACATCCTCTATCTGGGGGTAAATAAAGACATGACACGCAAGCTGCAGGTGGTTCAGAAGTCCGCCGCCAGACTGATTTGTCAGGTACCCAGAACTGCCTCAATCTCAGGCTCTCTGCGTGACCTTCATTGGCTCAGGGTGGAGAGCCAAATTAAGTTCAAAGCCCTGAGCTACATGTTTAAAATCAGATCTGGAGTGGCCCCTCAATACCTGCAGGCTCTGGTTCACCCTTACCTGCCTTCACGTTCGCTCCGCTCTGCCACTCAGGCAAAGTTCTCTGTTTCTAGAATTAGACTGTCACGCATGGGCGGTCGATCCTTTGCCTACTTAGGCCCCACTTTGTGGAACTCTCTCCCTGTGTCGCTTCGCAATGAAACTGTTTATGAGAATTTCCGTAAATGTTTAACCAATAATCATCTCTTCCTTCTGTTTCTTTTTAGCTGGCGCCGGGAAACCCTTTTTGGGTAGCTGTTGCACCTTACAAATTAAAATTAACATAACATAACATATATATAAAATATTTAAAATAATATATAACATTTATTAACACATATATTTTAATTATATTACTAAAGAAAATAAAAAGACACATTAAATAAACACACCTAAAATTAAGCAACTTAAGTTATAACTGCCAAAAATTTCAAAGCTATCTCAACCAATGAATTTAAATTACAACAAAAACCAATAGAAAACACTATCTAATTAAATAAACACTATAAAAGCAATCAATTAATTAACACAAAATTTATAGTGAAACGGACGAACACTGCAGAAGAACAAAACTTTACCAGACAGACAACAGAACGAAAATGGTCTACATATACAACTAAACAGAAAAGCTGTCATTAAAGGTAAGAACAAAACTTTTAAAATAAATAGATAAAATTAGCTAAAAACATATTAAGCATATAAACATACAAACCTAAAATATTATTTATTTTTCTTTATATTTCATAGACTAAACTTGATCAAAACTCTACCTAGAAAAATCAAAACAACGATTTCCTCCCAAAAGAACTAACAACCTAAACATGAATAAAATATATAAAACAAAGTCAGTATATATCTTAACCAATGTATAGACTTAACTGATTAGACCTAAAAAAAATACTGAAAAAGCAAAATATAAATAACAAATACTTTTATTTTACTTCCTTCTACAGGCTACAATACAAAAACAACATCAAAGAAATAAATTACATCAACAAAAAATAGGAAGTATTTTTATTAGCAAAAAAATAACTAAATAAAAATAGGGACTAACTAAACGAAACTAACAAACTAAGGGGCATATTCACAAGGAGCTATCGCCGAATTAACGGCACTTTATCACAGCCAAAGTCGTGATAAATTTACCTCCCCATTCACAAGCCGGTGTTAACAGCCCACAGCATCAGTTTACCCGCGATAGCAGCCGCAAAAAACATCGCCACAGAGGACCCCCGCAAATATCGCTAATGAGATGCAGAGTAGGCGTTCCCGTGCCAAAAGTCGAGACAACATCACACCTCAACATTCACAACGACCAGCCACATCGGCGATAAGAACACAAAACAGGCGATAAGGTACGTTAGCACCAGGAAATTTACACCTGCTCTGACCTGGTGTAAAGTCGGACGGCAGCCAGCACCACAAAAGGGAGCACTGCCCAGGGCCACATCCGAAGGGCAACAGATGCCATGGAGTCACTCATCATGCGGCCCAGACACCCAAGAGGGCCACAACACCGACCGCCACCACCCCAGGACCCCAACCCACACCCGGAACACCCCTTCCGGACCACCACAGACGCAGCGCAGACAAAGACAGCGGACCCCCAGGAAGCGTACCAGCCGCACAGACCCAACATCTGACAATGTCACTGTCCACTACAGGCTGAAAGTGACAAACATCCTACGCATCCTGACCATCATCGCCTAACAGGCCTACGGCACCAACACAGCCGACAACCAACATCCCACCCCACACAAGCTGCTGGCTTGGCTGCACCTGTTGGCCCCTGGTACCCCCCAACCAACACCCGCCAGAGTCGGAGGAGTCTCACAGCCAGCCACATCCAAGTCCCCCACACCTGTCCTGGACATCACCATCACCCTGGTACCCCAGTCCCCATACGTACAACACAATGCGCAGGATCTGCTGGAGACCAAGCAAGGACCATACGCCCGACCAGGATGCACGCACGTGTTGGGGGCAATACACAGCACACATGTACTACCTGTGCCCCCTGGTGACACAGCACACAATCACCGCAACAGGAAGCACACGTCTCACATCAATGTGCAGGCAACAACAGAACACCGTGGAACCCCCAACAATGTCGCCTTCAAATACACAGCCAGTGTGCATGATACCTTCATCCTCCGACAGTCCATCATCAACCAGCGTTCCCAGGATGACAACAAGGGAAATGTACAGCCCCTTGGCAATATCCAAATGAACACCCCACACACCTCAACTCCACAACCATGCAACTCACAACTCTGGCAATGCACATGTCACAAAATCACATACAACAACATGCCCACCCACCAGACACGACAGAACAACTTACAATGTTCACATGGGCAAGCCCTGAACATGAGCCAGCAACGGCATGGCACCTCAGCCACATAATAGCTGAATGCGTGGAGAGGTGGCAACCAGTCATGTGTGAAGGATGCAGTAGAACCATGATTGGGAAAGTACACAATGCCAAGAGTGGCGGAGATGTGCTGGACACACCGCAGTATGCAAAACACACCCATATCCATGGCGACATACACCGCTGGTGTATGGAGTGTAGTAGACAGTGGACGCCACCATGTCACCCCAGCCAGTGGGGGTCCTCACGGAAATGTTGCCTGTTACACTTCCCCCTAAGCGTCACCAGAGTGGGATGGCCCGGCGTGCGCCACGCCAGCGTAGGGGTGTGAATAAAAAGCACATAGGCCTGGGCGTGGTCCTCTTCCGGAAAGACCCACGTCTCTGCCAGGGCGGTGCCTCCCACCCCGCCACGAGGCCGACGCCGTCCTCGTGAGCGGAGTTGCCTGCGATGCTGTGCGCCTGCCGGACCCCGGCACGCTGGACCACGAGCCTGTCAGGCCCGCCCCTGCGCAGCCAGGCCACACTGATCACGTGCCGACACCGGCGTGTGTCAAGGAGGGCCCACCACATGCCGGCGCAAGCTCCAAGCCCGAGGCCCGCGACCTTGGCAGCCTCCTCAGACCATCACGGCCTCCACAACACAGGCCCGCCTTACTCCTTTCTCGTTGACGCACTCTTCTGCCGCCTTCGGCCCACTCGTCGGACCAGTAGGTCCCATGTGTGAAACTGTGTCCTGAGTCATGAAAGGCAGTGACCAGATGTCTACTGCAGGGGTGATATCACTAAACTCCCTGCTATCAGTGAAGCAAACGAATGCATCACAAGCACACAACACGTGTCTGTGGGCCCATGCTGACCGCTGCCTCCGGCCTACACTGCGGTCCAGTAGGTCACAGAGTCTTGATTTGGCAATGTTGGAGTTCACATCTGTGTACCAGCATCATCGCAGACTGCATCCCCTCTCAGCACCTGTGCCACTAAGTGTGTTCTCCGACATTCATGGACACTCACTGGTCGTACATTGGTGGCGTTTGAGTCTATGGAACAGGGGCTAGTTTTCATCCTCATGTAGCTGATACCGAATTGTTGGTGAAAATGAGGGTTGCGCTTTCCACTCCTCCATTTGCTGCTTCCAGATTACATCAGACCTTCCGCATCATGCCCTGGAGGACACCTTTCACTGTCCCCCGCAACCCTCCGCAACATACACCTCGGACATTGATGGGGACCCGCTCAGGTCGCATGGCCCATCTGACTGCACCGCAAGTCACCGTCCCGTGGCTGGGTGCCTGTGCCGGCCGCAGTGCATCCGGGGCCACTAACTCTGTGCTGCTCAGGCCTGGGACCCCTTCTTCTGAGACATTGAATGGCCTCTGTAGCTATGGTCTTGGGGTCCTCAACGCCATGTGTCTGTGGCCCTGCGCTGACTGCATCCTCCGGCCTCAACTGTGGGCCACCAGGGCCCACACATAGCATCAAGTCTTGACCGGCCCGGATGTCGCATCACCGCAGGAGGCACACGCCACCACCGCAAGGACCACCTCCAACCGCCATCTGCCTGAGTCGAAACGGTGGTCCTGACAGACCTACGGAGTTGCTCAGACCTGTCGTGGATGCCATCATCAGCCTGATACCCTGCTCAGCACTCCAGGTGCCAGTGACTCAGTGCACCGCAAGCCATTGTCTGTTACTGATTGAGTTTTGTGCTGTTGTGAGGTTGCGCAGCAATGTCACCTCATGCAGTGGGGAAGACCTGGGACTATGATGAGGAAGATGTGTCAAGTGTGCGGACGGGAGAAGGCACAGACAATGGGAGGGCAGGAGGCAACAGCCCCAAGGCAGGAATGCAGACTGGTGGTGGTAGTCAAGCTACACACCCGGATCTATTACTGGGTATTGCAATGTGGACTGCGGACGCAACTGTCACCTCAGGCAGTATGGGAGACCTGGGACGTTGATGAGGAAGTTGATGCAGGTGTAACACACCCCACTGCATCTGCATCAGGACTAACCCGAAGGGACACAATCCTATCAATTTCTTCACATGAGCGCCGTCTTCTCTAGTGCCCCTACCTCAGTGCACTGCAACTCACGGAACCTCCTGACTGAATATTGGGTGACCTCTGTCCTTACTCCGGATCCCTCCATGTTGCTCTGCAGTTGACTCTGTTATGCTGGTGTTTTCTGTTTCCATTACACTGGTGTCCACTGTTCAGGTTGTTGCCAGCACCAAGCACTCCGTGCGGGCTGGCTTATACTCACCCCACTCACATCCAGCACAGGCGTCACTGTACATGTGGCCCTGCCAATAAAGGGGCCGGGCGCACGTGCCAGTAGCCAGTTCAACATGATATGTGCATGTGTCCCTGTGGTCTTGTTGTATTCATGGGGGCCCTGGGCCCTACGACATTACATTGTGCTGTGTACAGCGGACGCAGACATGTCACCGCAGGCAGCGGGCTAGAACCTGGACATGTAGCTTTGTCGTCACCCACTCAATTTGTAAGGGGAGTGGACTGTGCCGTCGTACGCAGAGCCAACGTGGGTGTGTGACTGATATGTGCGTGCCCCTGGGCGTGGTTCTGTACTGGGTATGTGCATCTGCATGTGTCTCTATGGCAGTGTGGGTCTCCTTTGTGGGGTGTTGGTGGTCCCTGAAGGGTATTGGACACCCATGTATGTGTTCTAGTTCCCATTCCATGGGTTCGGCAACACCCGCTCCTGTTGGGCCACCTCCTTTTGGCATTCTGACACCTGGCATTGGGGTGCCATGTGTGGGTCGGTGAAGTGTTGTGAGCCAACCATGATTGCGGGTGATTCATGCTGTGTGGTCTGTTGCAGGGGCTAGGTTCTCCTCTGAGTAGCTTGTCTGCCCTGGTGCTGGTGGTGGGTTGTGTGGAATGTCCATGGGCTGTTGTAGGGCGTCGGTGTCGAAGGTGTGGTGTTCGTCTCCGGCATCACTGATGGGTTGTCTGTTCTGACCTGCTGGAGGTGTTGTTTGTCCCTCTGCATTGTGAAGGGGAGGTGCATGTTGGCATTGTGTTGGCGCCTTGTACTTGTCGACATGCAGACTGTGTGACAATGTACATTGTGACTGTTTGGGCGGTGGTGGCGTTTGAGTTGGGACAGTGTACAATTGGCCTACATGGCTGATGTGGGGTTGTAGCCGTAGATATGCATCTCACAGTTCACTGTCCAATGTGATTGTTCTGTTTCTGTGCCTGGGCGGACCCAGTTGTGTCCCCTGTTCTGCAGTGTGGGTGTTGCACTTTGTGCCACATTGTCATGGTATGTGCTGTGATTGCTATGTGAGTGTGCTGCAGTGTGCCACGGGGATGGGGGACATGTCCCTGGGTAATTGTGGGTGTGCAGTGTGCTGCACCTCGTTGTGCATGTGTGCCATTGTGCCCATCACCCCCGTCCCCCCAGTCCCCCCAGTCCCTGTTGGATCCTCACCCTGTTGTTGTTGTGTCGGGTCCTGTCGAGCTGTGTCCGTACTCCCACCTCCTGGCACCGTCTCCACACTGATGACTGTGGCCTGGGTTCCCTCCAGCTCCTCCTGTGGCGCTGGACTGCCACCTCCTGTCGCCGTTGCTGCCTTCCTGTTGGCAGCGGGTTTGTGCCTGGTTTAGGTTGTCACGTCCTGGCGCCGCCTCTTGGCCTCCTGGATTGGCCTCCTCGGCACGCCAACTGCATTCCAGGTGGTCTGCTTGTGGGTCAGTTGCTGTTAGTGTTCTGTGACTCCGTGGCGCTGGTCTTGTTTTCCTGCGGTCTGCACCCCGTCTTCCTCTCCCTTTTCTCCTTGGCCTTCCCCGACCCCGTTGTTCCTTGCTGGTGGTCTGTAGGGGTTGTGGGGTTTGCGTTGACCTCTGCGCTGGGTCAGGGTGCATCCATGTTGCTACGTGTTTTGGCTTGTTTCTGGTGTGTTGTTTCTGTGGTTTTTATGGTGCAATTTCCCGCCAGACGCGTGGGATTTGCAGGCCTGTGGCTGCTTTTCGCTACTTTTTGTACCGCGATTGGCCTCATCGCATGATTTCTCGCGTTTCGCATTTTTTCGGTGTGGCGTTGATTTTCACGCTGACATTTGACGCGTTATCTGGTGACTATCGCATGCTACCGCCTTGTTGTGAATTTCACGTTGACACGGGGTTATTTTCCCGCGATAGGCTGCGATATTGAAAGTTGCGTTACGCTACTCTTGCGGTAGTTATCGCACGTTCTTGTGAATATACCCCTAAATGTAACCCTTCAATAAAACTAACATTTTTTTTCCAACCAAGAGAAAAAAAAGAAACCAGTGAATACCTCACAAACTTTGAAAAAGCATCCAACAAGAAAAGCAAGATATATGTAAGTATAATTTAAAATGTAATAAGTATATCTAAATGTTATATAATTATCGCTAATGACATGCAAGGTAGGCGTTCCCCACTAAAAGCGACTGTAAACAGTCGCTAACACAACTAACCCCTATTAACAAGGCAGGCGAAGCGATAAAATAAATCGCGCTAAGCGCGTTTATCGCTAGATTTTAACACCTGCGACTGAGGATGACTTACCTGTTTAAGGTATAGGAGGTGGATTGTCAGGCTGAATCCATCCTTGCGTTAATGCGAGAATATCGCTGCTTTTCCAGCGATATTCTCACATTTTGCCGCTATCGCTGGAAATGTTATCGCTATGGAGATAAGCTTTGTTAATAGGGTGTTATCTCAGCGATATTTTCCAGCGATAGGCGGCGTTAAAAGAATTCGCGCTAGGCGCGGTTGGCGATAAATATCGCTATTCCTTGATAATATGCCCCAAAGTCTTTTGCCATTTCTACAGCAAAACCTTTAAGCATAGAACTAGCACAGTACTGTTCATGCCAAGCTGTAAAATGACAAAAGCCATTTACCACTCCAGTCACAGTATCACAGCTTTGAATTGGTAAAATACCATTCAAGCCAACCTGAAATGAGTAAAAGCAACCCCTGACACAGTGTTTCGCTCTAATTAGAGCTCTTCAGAGAGGTATAGCTTTGTCCAGACACAAGGGAGCACCCAGTATAAGTCAAAACAATACCCTTTCAGGCATAGAGTGATGCATAAATTATGCAAAAAAAGAAGCAGAGAACTCTGGGTAGTTCTCAAGTGTAGGTGGAAAGCAGCTCCTGTATAGAGCACTCTCAATACCAACGACACTCTAGATCTGCTCACCTCAAATGTCTGCTTTTCTATCAAAGTCTTTAAGCATAGGATTAGCACAGTGCCATCCACGCCGAGATAGAAAGGGACACAGGGGCATATTATCAAGGGCTTTATCGCCGCTTTAGCTGCACACACACGCACACTCACACGCACACACACGCACACACACCACCCCCACCCCCACCCCCACCCCCACCCCCACCCCCACCCCCACCCCCACCCCCACCTTCAGGAATGGAGAATCCTGTTGAAACATGCAATGTGAAGAAAACTGCAGAAGCCCAACTCCGATTTAAAACCATGCTGTTGCTTTATTCATCATAAAAGTGGCAGCCAGTTCACTCATTCCATCCTGACACGTTTCGGCGATCGTGCCTTGTTCACAGGTGAGTTCATTTGAATGATGTAAAATGTCAATGCTTAAATCCATGTGGCCACGTGTCCTGAGGTTATCTCCTACAGGCCCCAGAATGCACCTATATATATACATACATACATCCACAGATATACGAAGAAAATGACAGAAGGGGCAAAGTTCATTTCCTCACACAAAGTAAAACTACTTCTATGCTACATGGGCTATACTTACACACAAGAGAAAATAACAGAAAATCAAACCCATTGGAAATGTAGTAAGTACTACTCCAATTCTTGCTATGGTAGAGCAACTACAATAGAAACAACTGTTATTAATGTTAGAGAACACGACCACCCCCCAACGCCATAGAAATTGAGGTTAGAGATATTTTACAAAGCATCAAATAACCAAGTACCAGCTAACAACAAACTAGCACACAAATATTAAAAAATGTGCTAACCCATGTTCCTGAACATGTAACAGGACAATTACCTTCCATCCCAACCCTAAAACGCCTCATAGCCAGAACTAAAAGATCTACTGCTCAAACACCACCACCCTCCAAAACTTTCTCAGAAATAGAAATTCTACCAGAATACACAGTAACACACAAAGATGAAAAAATCATTCTTTATGACAACAATAGTCATGAAAAAAGAATTATCATCTTTGCTACCAACACCAACATTCAAAAATTAGAACAACGTGAAACATGGATGATGGATGGGACATTTAAAGTCTGTCCTAAACCATCAACTTTATACAATCCATGGCGAATACGAAGAAACTAGCATCCCTTTCATATACGTCCTACTCCCCAAAAAACAAAATACTACCTATATAGAACTACTTACAATAATTAGACAACAAACAGAAAACTACTTCCCACAAAACATAATAATAGATTTCGAGCAAGCAATGATCCAAGCAATTTTTAAAATATATCCACATACAGCAATACAAGGTTGCTATTATCATTTCAGATATATGGAGACATCTCCAAAAATCGACCCTAAGCAGAGAATATGCAAAAAACAGCAACTTTGCTTATCAAATTAAAAAACTAATAGCTCTGGCCTATGTACAAAGAACAGAAGTAGCATACCACTATAATATGCTTATCGAAAGGCCTTTTTACCAAGCCAATGAAGCAAATCTAACACCCTTGCTTGACTACTTTGAAGACACCTGGGTAGGAGACTACATAGATCAGGGCACCGAAGACAACCCAAATTCCACATCCCCTGGTGGAATGTCCATGAAAGCACACTAGCACAAAAAGATAAAACAAATAATGCAGTAGAAGGATGGCATAATGCCTTCCAAGCCACAATAGGAAAAGTACAACCAACTCTCCACAAACTAATAGAAGCCATCAAAAAAGAACAAAGTTACCAACAATTAAGGCTAGAACAATCCCGAACTAAGAGGGTTATTACGATGGCGGTGAACCCGCCACCGGCAGCCTGCTGGTGGCGGATTCACCGCCATTGCAAAGCACTTTTCCGCCCGCCAGATTGTGATGGCGGGCGGTGTGCATGGTGGATGGCAAGTCCGTCCGCCACAGGTTCGACTCAGGCAATCGTAACGATTGCCTGGTGGACCCACCCCGCGTCTACCAAATTGTGGCAGTGCCTAGCAGGCACCGTCCGCCAGATTATGATGCGGCATCCCCGCCAGCCTGTCAATGGTGGTTCAACCGCCATTGACAGGCTGGCGGGGATGTATTTTGGGGGCCTGTTGCGGGCCCCCCTTGTGCAGGGGCACATTGTATTTGCACTTGGGGGCACCTATGGTGCCCCCCTACAGTTCCCTGTACCAGGTGGCAGGCACCGCGTGGTGCCTGCCACGTAGTGCAGGGAAATGCGCAACATGCATTTTTAACATTGTGGCGGGTGCTGCAGCCAGCAGCACCCGCCGCAATGTTAAACATGCACAATGCAACCGCCACAGTGGCAGTCACATTGTAATACCATGTGCGGGACCGCCGCCATATAGGCGGACGGTCCCAATACCTGGGAGGATTTCGGACAGGCTAAAGTCAGTCCGCCATCGTAATGAGCCCCTAAAATAGGTCCTAAACTTAGTAAACAAATAAAAACAATGTACGAACACCTACAGTACAAAAATAGACTATACCCAAACACCAAAGGATTAGAATATCTAGATACAATAGCCAAATCTATACTTTAAAAATAAGAGAATAGCAAACACCATGCAGCATTAAAAAATTACAAAACCATAAACAACATATTTCTACTCTCTTTGAAATTAATAATTATAACTATGGGGCCCATTACGATGGCGGAACGATCGCCACCACCGGGCCGGCGGTGGCAATCGTATCGCCATCGTCATGAGATTTACCCCCGCCATATTATAATGGCGGTGGGTATCGCGGCGGATGGAAAGTCCATCCGTAGCTTTTCCGCCGGTGGCAATCGTCACGATTACCTGCCTGGCCGAGCAGGGGCATTAATATGGTGGTGGTGCCTAACACGCACCGTCCGCCATATTAGGATGTCGAGTATGGAAGGCCTTTCCATGGCTGCAACTCCGCCATGGAAAGGCTGGTGGGGATTGCGTCCAGGGGCCCGTTGCGGGCCCCCCTTGTGTCTGGGGGAGGTGGGGTGCACTTGGGGGGTACTTTTCGCTGCACCAAGTTGCAGGCACCGTGTGGTGCCTGCCATGTGGTGCAGTGAAATGCCAGGCATGCGAATTTAACATCGCGGCAGTGCTGCTGTCAGCAGCACCCGCCGCAATGTTAAATTGCAGAATGCGACCGCCATGCTGGCGGTCGCATCCTAATTCGTGGTGCGGGACCACCGCATGTCTGGCGGCCGGTCCCAACACCGCAGGGATGGCGGGCGGGCGGACTCAGGTCCGCCCGCCATCCTAATGAGCCCCTTAGTAATTTAATAAATAGAGACATAATTAAAAATATATGACATAATATAGCGGCTCATTACAATGGCGGACGGACTTCAGTCCGCCAGCCATCGTCTCAGGGAGTGGGGCTGGCGGTCCCCTGGGGGTATTAGGATGCGACCGCCACCGTGGTAGTCGCACTCACCATACTTTGCATTGCTGTGGGTGCTGCTGGTTGCAGCACCTGCCGCAACGCAAAAAAGGCACTGTTTACATTTCTCTGCACTATGTGGCAGGCACCATGTGGTGCCGGCCACATGGCGCATGGAAATGTAGGGGGGGCACCCCAACTCCCAAACAAAAGTGCCTGTGTTGAAGGGGTGCCCGCTACGGGCCCCCAAAGTCCATCCCCGCCAGCCTTTCCATGGCGGGTGAACGGCCATGGAAAGGCTGGCAGGGATGGACCATCATAATCCTATATGATAGGCACCGCTGCCGAGTATGGGATTGTGAGGGCCTCCGCAGCACCGGCGGGCTCAAGGAGCCCGTCGAATGCGTGGCAGTTGGATTTTCCGACCGCCACGGACCCACCCGCCATTATAATATGGCGGGCAGGAAATGGCCTCACAATGGCGGTGAGCCCGCCACCAACAGCCTGTTGGTGGCGGGTTCACCATCATCGTAATCAGTCCCATAATTATTAAAATAAAAAAACAAGCAATCAAAATGTTAACAAAAAACATTTCCCACCCATAATAATTAAAAATAACTTAGTTTTGTAGCAGTAGATGGTCCTAAAAAATGAACAAATCGATAGTATTGAAAACGAAATACGAATCCATGAAAAAAGGAAAGCCCCCCAAAAAATGTAAAAAAACAACTGTAGAAAAAAGGCTCCAGCGACGCAATCCTCTCAATAACAAAACCCTCAAACACCAGAAAATTAGTTTTAAAAAAAAACGCTCCAACAAACCGGAAAAACAAAATGAAATGTAAAAAAGTAATTTGTTTCAAAGAAACTAAGGGGCCGATTACAATGGCGGTTCTAGGCACCTCCGCGGTGCTGGCGGTGGCGGAAAACGTCCATTTACTTACTCCTGCGGCGGTCCTCCCGTCCACCAAATTACAATGGGCAAAGATAGCCCATTTCCCGTCCGTCACGGAGTTTCCGGATCCGCCAGATTTTTCCTTCCACAACGGTGGTGGAGGGAGCCAATAGGGAAAGACCGCCGTGCGGAATGACGTTATGACCGCCGGACAAATCACGATGCCTCAAATAGCCCATCAGAATGCAGCGGGGAAACCAGCCACTCGGAGACAGTGGAAGCACAACTGCGGAGATAGAATACCGAATCTGAGACACCTCCACACGTTCCTGGCCGCCATGGATCCAGCTCTACAAGCCCTTTTGCTGTTGTACCTCATCCACTACCAGCAGATAAGACGCTGTCGCGGTCAACACCGTAGGTAAGTCAAAAACACATCCCCGCATACAACCACAACACACAACTGTTGTGCAGAAATACGTGTCCGGTCTACATCAGACACCCTGGTGAAGACAGGAATATATCCCCCAGTGTATGTACACATGTCCTGCCTGTCAGAAATTGACACCTCTGCATCGGGGTCACCCATCACCATAGAAATCACTGCAACTAGCCCAGTCGTGGCGGTCATGTCACCGCAGCGGTGAAGCCGCAGGAAACCCTGCACACAATGTAGTAGGAGTCCAGGACATTGTCCCAGACAAGCAAGACCAACATCACAACATCCACACCACATGTAACATAAAAGAAGCACCACTCAGCACAACAGATCTGCAGCAAGAAGTCATGTGCAGGGACACTGTCTACAGTGACATCTCATTAAGATCTTCACCAATTGAATAGGAACATGAGTGTGGGGTGAGGCAAGAGTCCCTCCAAAATGACTATAGTCATCATTGCACACAAATAAGGGTCAGTCCACATACAATGTGGAACAGAGGAGGGCAGACCAAGTAGGGTGTGTATGTGTACTTCACAGTAGGCCAACAATGTGTTGGAATGAGTCAGTGAGCCCAGGTAGATGACACAGCATATTACACACCACTGCCACACAATCACAGATCACCACAGCCCCCAAGCAGACATTGATAGGCCCATCACATACAATGGAAGACCATATCACACAATGACAGCCAAAACCATGAAACACAGAACAACATTTCTGACTCAAACAGAAAACTGAAAGTAAGCACCACTGTGCATTTCACTCACAAGTGTACTGCTGAAATAAATGACACCATGTGAGTATGTCCAGTACATCAACAACACTGACTACACTGCCAACTCACAGAACACCCACACACCATCACTCCACCTCAACAAAGGGAGCACCAACTACCAAGTAGTGAATGAATGCCAACGTGTCAGGAAGACTCCATCTTGACAGCAGGAAATTCTGACCTGACACTCATGACAACCCTCCTCCTCACACCTGCCTTCCACTCATGTGAATCAAAGTGAGTAATATAAGAAATGAAGAGTCACTGTGCAGATTAACAACCATGGAACTGTTCACACTGCAGGTCAAGTCCCTCAGACAGCTCACACACTGAAACGTAGCCTCATACACATACCATAAGTCAGCAGCAATGCATGACAATAACTAAACTAGCCTAAAGTGGAGTGCACAGTGCAGGAAAAACATGGAGAAATCCCAGATAGCATTTGACCATGACATGCAAGAGGTGCAACATATCACACTACACCTAGGCCATCAAATCAGACATGGGTGGCACAGTGATTGAAATTGAACTAAAGTAACATCTGTGCAATATCCCTGTGATACATTGAACTAAAGTAACATCTGTGCAATATCCCTGTGATACAGCAATGCAAGCTATGCATTGGCTCTGGAATTATAGGAACTGGCATAAGCCATACAGTGACCAGCCCCACATCTGTGTCAACAACCTTGACATGTGTATGCCACCAGCACAACACTCATGGCTCATTGTCACACTCCCTGACTGTCAAACCCAAGTGTGACCTTCACACATACCCCTCATCTACCCATCTCACACCTTCATTACTCAACACCTGTGAGAAACACAGATAAAGGTGCAAATAAGGTCCTGTGACTTTCCTGATAACCAATCCCACACCCTGGTGTGTATCTACAAATGTCTGAATCCCACTCAGGGATGTCTGAACCAATGCTGATCAAAATACAATTTCCAAACACATGTCTCACAAACAACATCCAAAGAAGTCCAACAAGCTCAGCCATGTGCAGGCAAACAGTGGCTAGGCAATGTGACCCTAGACAGCACAGGAATTCACAACATTTGTACTCTGGCCAACTGCACAGACACCATCTCCCAACCCAATCAAAAAATGCATTTTCAAATGCCAATCATGAACACTAACTGTGATTAATAGGACAAATCTGCTAACACAGACATAGACACTACATCAGTTACCAAGTGAGCATGGTGTTAATGTGTAGCACAAACATGCACATACCCACTCCTGACAAGTGACAGGTCAAATATAGGAGGACATAGCACTATTGTGCACTCAAAACAAGATCATGAACAAGACTCCACATTGCTGCATGTGACATTCACACAAGAAATGCACACTACAAATTCAACACACATCTGAATGTATTACAATGCATAAACTCCTCATACACAATGTCATGCAGATATAACATTACACACACAAGGACTTGTCAGTAGAAAGAGCCAACACAGGCCAAAGACTGCATCCATCAACAACAAAAACACAACATATGCACATACAAAATCATCACATAGCAAACTCAGCTGGACATCAGGGGGACTCACACCAGGCAAGGACAAGGCAACATACACTGACAGCAGTGCATGCACAGTAAGCAGTGTGTGAACACCAACAAAACCAGTATCACACATATCTGAGTGCTCCACCATGAACTTCCACACCACAAATCATCACAGGCCATAGATCACATCACACTTGAAGGTTAGCAGTACCTCAGCAAACAGACTTTAGCTATCACCTACTGCTGCACAACTCAGGAAAATATAGATGCATCGAACATGACTAGAGGACTGTGCTGGTAAAACATAGGCACTGTACATGAGCAACCATGACTGCAATCAAGTTGAAGAAAATACCACAAAACAAATTGTGAAACTGTCCTGAGTGGCACATTGGTCCTGTACACTGATCATCCTCCCACAGTATAGTGTCACACTATGAAGTGGTGGGGAGGGACACACACTGGCAAGGCATGGGGTGGAAGATATTAGACTGAAGTGGCGTGTACATTAGTATTGGACAGGTGAGGAGTGTACAGTGCAAAAAAACATAGAGGAGTAACTCACAATGTGTAGGTATCAAAAGCCCCTATAAGGGATGGTATGACTCTTCATACCACATACTTGTCCCAAAAATGTGTCAAGTGACAGCAATGTATGAGAAAAGTCACATATGATGTCAGTTTGCCTGAGCAGGTCAGCACAGTGAGCACAAACGTAAACAAGAGCCATGGATGATCAGCAAACCACAACACAGACATTGCAGTAACACATTCTGCATACTCACAACTGACAGCGACAACAGGTAGGTGTACCCCAGGATTGCAAGGTCACACCGAGACACTGCACAGTGGTCAACAAACAACTCCTACATGTGCCCTCAATCTAAAACACATGTCTGATAATGTAAACAAACAGGCACTCATTACCTGGATCATACATGTGTGTAGGTGTCATGTTCAGGGGCACATACACCTCAACACTTCTGACAATGACAGGCCAATCACACTGTATGACTACTCAAGTGCACACATTCAAATGTACCCATGTGACTATGAAGCCAGGCCTACACAAGATGACTACACATCTACACTGCTGTTCACACATCAAGATAGATCCCACAGATATGACGGATCCTTTCCACCACGCAAGTTAGCCTGTGGATAGAATTCCCTTCTGTTGTGGTACAGCATCCGAATATGACATGTGGACAAAATTTGAGACCTGACAATAGAATGATTAGGATAAGAGGAGATCATCACAGACAACCATCATTGCACCCTCAAGCCTCTGAGTCAAGAAGCACAAAAGTGCCTGTAACCTCTGGCAACCTCTGAAAAAGAAAATCAAGTCATTGCCAATGTGAATGTGGCATACAAAGCATGTGTCACATGAACATATACACATACATTGCACTTTTTCATTAGCAAGGGCAGCGACAAAGCACACAACATGAGTAACAGTCTTTATTACATAATCTCTGGATAGGCATCAAAAGTGCAAATCATCAAGGCCATTGGCCAGTCCAAATTTCTAGTCCGCACATGTGTGCATGAGAACTTGCACATCAAATGGGCAACACAGTCCACTGCCATGGGAATCACCACAGGTCAGGGGCTTCGAATGGGCAGTCCAGGCACCGCTGTGGGAGAAATGGTGTGGGGAGGGGGACTTGGCTTCAACTGGGTGTTGAAGTTGAACTGGGAGGGGGCTGATTGTCGGGCCAGTTGGAGGACTGGACCTGGGAGGGAGAGAACTGGCTGAGGTAGAGGGATCCGTGGATGTGGGAGCCTGAGGGCTGCTTGGACCGGGTGGAGTGGTGGCACGGGGAGGCAGAGACATGCTGTGTGGAGGCTCAGTGGCTGAGGGTGAATGTTGAGGGCTGGGTCTCAACTGTTTGGTGATCCGATATCCCAAAAGTGACTTGGCCGGAGTGAGAAGTGAGGTGGGCACAACAGCCTCACTCTTCCCCAAATGTGTAGCAGGTGGCTCTCCCCGTGGGGATTTGCTGGACCTGGTGGTACGCTGGGGGTGGCCTTGCCTTTTCCCCTGCATCCCCTGTTGTTGAGGTAAACCCCCCACTTTGCTCTCCTGTCCCTGCTTCACAGGGGTGCGGGTGGGAGTCGACGTTTTGGGTGAATCTGCCTTCAGAATGTGTTTGGGCTTAGTAGTGGAAGGCACCAGGTTCACAGCAGACAGGGCAAGTGTTTGTGTGTCTTTGGGAACAGATGTGGGGATGGGAGTGCCCTTGGATGGAGATGATTTGGAGGAATGTAATGTGGATGCATGCTTTTTTGCCTTATGTCCCTGAGTGTCCTGTGATGGGCTTTTTGTCTTGCAGTCATGTGTGCTCGTTTTGTGTTGTGGTGATAGTGTATGGTGTCTGGTACGCTTTGAGTGCTGCTGTTGTGTGCTGTGTGTGGATGACTGGGTGCCTGAGGGCTCTGGCGTGTGTGTACTCTCGTCAGGTGGGGCAACTGGCAGGGTGGTTGCTGAAGGGACAGGAGCTGGACTGGGAGCTTGGGACTGCTGAATGGCAGCCGTCACTGCGGAAGACAAAGACTGGACAGTTCTGTGTAGGTCACCCATGTCCGAATGAATGCCCTCTATGAACGCAACAACCTGTGACAACTTGTTGCCATGATCCTGGAGGGCATTCATGAGAGCAGTCTGACCCACACACAGCTGGCGCAAAATTTCTACGGCCTCCACACTGAGGGCAGCAGGGGAGACAGGGGCAGGGGCAGCGGTGCCTGGGGGGAAGGAGACTCTACACTTCTTAGGGCTGCGTGCATGGACAGCACTTGGGGGAGCATCTGGGAGGGTGGGCACTGGACGAGGTGTGGCGGAAAAAGATGCAGATCTGGAACTTCCGGTGCCCCCCAACATCGAGGAGTCACCACTGGACTGGGAGGATGTGGAGGTTGGTGTTTCTGGCCGGGAATGCTCCAGGGCACTCCTGTCCCCCTCCGAGGTGCTGGTCCCCTCAGTGTCACTGAACTCCTGTGTCCCAGTCGTGTCAGTAGCTTCCCCAACGCTGTCGAGCCCCCGTCCTTCCATGCCCTCGGTAGATGCTGCAAGAGACAGAGACATAGGTTCAGTATAGTGCCATACTCACAAACATCATATGTAATCAAAACTCCAAACTTGGAAATGAATCGCCCATGTTTAACTAGTCCATGTACTTTCAGCATATGCCACATTTATGCAATCATCAGACGATGCATGGAAACATGCATAGTTGATAGTCATGCTCCATGTTGCGTTGACACAGCCAAATAGCTGGGCCTGTGCCTCCCTGTAACCACACATACAATTGTCTGTATGCACACCTACGTGCCTGTAGGTAAGCTAGCTATACATCAAAACATGTTGTATCAGTCACATATGGAGTATATTTAATGGAACACCACAGATACAAAGTCCAATATGTCCTTTTGCAAGGGCACCCAGCTCCTGACATCCACCATGTTGGGCTTTGAAGTACAACTGCCGTTGTCCATTGGTGTCAGCTGTATAGTTGTTACAAATCATTTGTTGTGCACAGCACACATCTCTGAATACACACTAACATGATGCTCACTGCTGTTCACTGCCAGTTGATGTCTCTGACACTCATACTGCAGCATATGTCACAAGGCCACATCTTATTTGTTAACGAAGTGCCAATGAGCACCATTTAACAACGTAGTCACAAACACAATGCACAATAGCATGAGAATGGGAAATTAATGCAAGGCCTTCATAGGTTGTGACATGTCACATACCAACATGTCCACAAGTCCCTGACAGGCCCTCATTTATCCAAGGCAGGATTGTGTCTTCTGTTGATGATGAAGTAGGTGGACTCCTTTAGGACAGCTAATGTGTGACAATACCTAGGGTCTGGCATATGACATCCCTACGTTGTGCTGACTGATGACATTGAGGACACATCAATGTGCCAATAGGTCACACACTGATTAAAAGCATTAGCCACAACTTCACCATGCACTAATGCACAAGGACACCCCTCCACAATGCACACATTCTGAGTACTGACAATCTGAGTAACCTTTGCTCATGATCATCCTTCAAATTACTGTACAACACCTCAGTCACATCACAATTTGCCATACCCACTGATCACATCCAACCATGTTAAGCCATAGTGCCAGAACAATTTCACAATAGCCAGGTTCAGCTACATTGCCCTTAAATCACAGAGTCTAACCATCCCAGTCATGTTGCCATGTGCACAAATGGCTAAGGTAAATTAGCCAATGCATCACTGCAATCTTCACCATCTACCCTATCAGCACCTGTGTGCACTTGCTGTCACTATGGCAGGTAATGACATCATGTTATGCCATGCTGCTGATATTGGGCTAATATACTTTACAATGGTGCTGTCCTCTCTATCATTGTGAAAAAAGGGACCCATGGGACAGGTGTGACCCTTACCAACTCACTTCTCCCTGAGTCCACATCTGTGCATGTCTGTAGCCACTAACACATCATCACATGAGCACACTATTGAGCTAGCCACAAAGTGCACACAATCCTGACAAGTGTACTGGGCTACCCACTTCACACAATGAATTATCCTGTGTAGGAAGGTCTCAGTTCAGACAACATTTATACAATGTGAGATGAAAAAATGGCAAGATGCTTTTATGTGACAAGGTTCATGGGTTTTAACACATGAGAAACAAAATGTTGTACAAATGCAGAACAGCTGCACTCAACACTGAGGCCACTTAGAAGCCATTGCATCACACTAGAGACATCACAGAGGTCTGCACTGGCTCAGGGCTGGGATTCATGCAGTCACTCATACTTAAAGTCACACTTTGCACAATACTCACCCCCAACTTGCTGCTTATGGGCCCTCAAGCATCCACCTAGCTCTGGCTGTGTCACTGCCAAGATGCGGGCCAATAGTGGTGTCATGCTCCTGCGTGCCAACCTGCGACTTCGAGGGAGCACCCCCAGCATCATCTCTGCGACGGTTTTGCTCAGGCAGCAGATGTCATCCCACCTCTTGTGGCAGTGTCTATGACATCGGTTTGAGACACCCAGAGCCTGCACCTTGCGTGCAATGGCCCTCCATATGGCCTTAAGCTGTTGGACCTTAAGCTGCAGGCATGGGAGACAAGAAGAGGAGGTTTCTGTGACACTGTGTTGTGTACCACTGCGTGACAGTACAGGAGAATGAAAATACATAGCACACTAATACATCAATGGCGAGAAGAGCCCATACAGCATGTCACATAGTACACTTGGATCAAACCATATCATAGCAATGTATACATCTATGATGATGGACACACTACGTGCCCATCTCATACACATGCAGAGTTCCAGCACAGAAACCAATGTAAAAATGTCACTCAGCTGTGATGAACTGTGTGAGTGAGCATGACATACAATACACTGGAAATGATGTGTAGTGGTCAGACTCACTGTGTCCTACACTACACACCCCTTAATGTCCTTGACCATTGCATAGCTACATGTGTCATGGTGGTCACATTTAGGGCCCTGATCTTACATTCTCACACTCTTCTCACAAGGTGGAGTCCTGTCTTGTGCAATCCTCAGGCCTATGATGGCTCTTTGAGAAATAGGGTGGTGGACAACACATATGTTTCACTCAGTCCTTTTGGTGATGGGTCCTAGTAACATTGGGCAGTTTCTGTGCAGGCCAGAGGGCCTCACACTGAGGATAAACGTGGGCCATCACAGAAATCACATGCATGTACAATATGAATGGAGAAACAGTGCATACACATGCGAGACTCAACACATCATGGAATCAATAGTAGGATGACATGTCCACCTCACATTTAGCTGATGTGTCATAGGTGAATTACCCCCAAGAGTGATAGACTCAGGCATTGTACTCCTGTGCAGAATGGACACATCTCCATAGGGTCAATTTGAAAAGGGTACACACATTATTCAGTACCGTCTGGCCAAACTACATTTGTAAGATCACAAATGAGCATATGAACACTTAATGGACTATGACATCACATAGCACAGGGAATGTGTGTTCAGTCTTCGAGTGTCTCAAACCAGCGGTGTAACTGTATAACTGCAAAACCACAGTATGTCATTCCCATCCTTAAATGCAGTCAGGGATCTGTGGAAATAAGGCTACACACCCCATTGACATGAAGTCAGCATGCTAGGCAGTGTCTCACACATTTATATTACCCAGTCTCAGAACAACATGTGTTTATTTTGGCTTAAGAAGAGCTGTACAAGTGTCCATGTTGCCATCCTCCCCACATACTCCAGTGCAATTAGTACTAGGTCATGTATGGAGCATGCCGTTGGCAAAATATTGATGCATGCACATTGGCTTGCACTCACAGGCACATACTACTGTACAGTAACATCATGTGAGCATTCTGAACACTCTCAAACTTTACTCAGACACTTACCAGTACATCTGGAGTACCATATAGCCTCCCATACTGTGCAAGGACCTCATCCACCAGGACCTCCAGCTCCTCTGTGGTGAAGGGATGGGCCCTGATGTTCTCTGTTTGCACCATCACTGGGTCCAGAGTACAGATACAGCAGCAGTTGGTGGTGATGAATGGCAGGCAGCAGTGTCCGAATGCAAGTGACATGTGTGGCTCTCTCACAGACATTTATAGGACCCTAGGGTTGTTTCAGTGGTACTCTGCTGATGCAATTGGTCTGCCTGGTTTGCATCTTTCAATTGTGTCCAATGACCGTGACCGCAGTGGCGGTGCACGCCTACAGCGAGTTTCAAAACTGTATTGCACTACCACGATGGCGGTTCCCATTGGCTGCAATGGCATTGGCATAGGCGATGTCACACCACGGGGCCAGGTGGTCTCTACCGCAATCTGGCATCTTTCAATTGTGTCCAATGACCGTGACTGCAGTGGCGGAGCACGCCTACAGCGAGTTTCAAAACTGTATTGCACTACCGCGATGGCGGTTCCCATTGGCTGCAATGGCATTGGCATAGGCGGTGTCACACCGCGGGGGCCAGGTAGTCTCTACCGCAATCCGGCATCTTTCAATTGTTTCCAATGACCGTGACCGCAGTGGCGGAGCACGCCTACCGCGAGTTTCATAACTCTGCTGATGCAATTGGTCTGCCTGGTTTGCATCTTTCAATTGTGTCCAATGACCGTGACCGCAGTGGCGGTGCACGCCTACAGCGAGTTTCAAAACTGTATCGCACTACCGCGATGGCGGTTCCCATTGGCTGCAATGGCATTGGCATAGGTGGTGTCACACCGCGGGGGCCAGGTGGTCTCTACCGCAATCCGGCATCTTTCAATTGTATCCAATGACCGTGACCGCAGTGGCGGAGCACGCCTACCGCACCTATGGACACATTGTGCTATTGCATTGCCACTTGGCAATTTTCATCAGTGATCACTATACATTAACACTGTATTGTTGCACCTGGTTGTGAAGTGAAATGAGAGTGTGACATTTAAGTCACTGATGCCCACACATGCCATGTCAGTGCACATGATTACATTAATTGGCATGTACTTCCTCACGTCACATATGATATTTGTGTACATGTACACAGATTTGATGTGTAATGGAGTCTCACCTTTGTGAACATGTCAATGTGTAAAATGGCTAATCAACCCACAGTAATGATGGACTGACCACATAATGTGCCTATATCACTGTGTACATTGCTGTATTTATCTTGATAGTTGACCAGCTTACACACACTGTGCTCATTGTGTACAAATGTTGTGCTTAGTGAGACTAAAGCAAGAAGGTGTTGCAGATACAGCAGCTACGTAGAAGTCAGCAGTGTTGCTGTTTGCCACATGTGCTGTGTCACCTACACCCAGGGCTGGTGACACAAGATGTAGAAGTGTACCATTTACCATTCACATTGTCTGAATCTGATTTGGAAGTAGTTAGTATGTACATACTGACCACATGTACGACTACATGAGATCAAGGTGTCTGTGCATGTGACTTGTGCATTAAGCTGTTGTTACAGTCCTGTCAATGTTGTCGCTGTGTTAGTTAATATGTAAGATGTTTGCCACATCTCATCTGTGAATTGAATTTACATGTGTCCTCTTTCATATTATGTAGGAGACGACCAAATGTGCAACAGCCTTTCCCAGTGCTGGTGAACATGGAGGATGAGGACATCATAAGAAAATTCCATCTGAATCGCCTTACCCTTCAAGACCTATGTGCTCAGTTGGAGCCCCATCTGAGGCCTCACCGAACCTATCTGACAGCTTTGACGCCAACAGTTAAGGTGATGGCTGCACAGCATTTCTTTGCCACTGGTTCGTTTCAGTACATGGTGGCCAGCGCCGGTGGGATGTCTCAAGCTATGTTCAGCATGGTGCTACGTGACGTCCTGACCGCAATGTTGACCTACAAGGACCGCTACATCCACTTTCCAAGGAGACATGAATTGGCAGATGTGAAGGGTGATTTTTATGATCTTGGACACATACCTAATGTGGTTGGAGCCATTGACTGCACACACGTTGGCCTAGTCCCACCACAGGCACGTGAGCACATCTACTGGAACAGGAAGCATTACCATTCCATTAATGTGCAAGTGGTATGCCAAGCGGATATGATTATCTCCCATGTCTGTGCCAAATTTCCAGGATCAGTACATGACTCCTACATACTGCGTAACAGCATCATCCCACAATTGATGGAAAATCTGCATCCGGAGCGTGTGTGGCTTGTTGGTGAGTACGCTGAGTCAAGTAGTGTGCTGTATGTGTGACATGCTGTTCTCGTCAACTGTTTATATTACAAGATTGGTCTGTGTGTCTCACACCTAGGTGACTCTGCGTATCCCAACCGGCCTTGGTTGCTGAGCCCACTGAGGGATCCAAGGACCCCGGGGGAAGTCCGCTGCAATGATGCACATGGGAGGACACGTCGTGTAGTGGAGCGTGCTTTTGGGCTTCGGAAGTCTAGATTTCGGTGTCTGGACAAGAGCGGTGGTGCACTACTCTACTTTCCCCAAAAGGTGTGCCAGATCATAGTTGCATGCTCCACAACCTGGCCTTGCGCAAAGAGATCCCCCTGCTCCTCGACGATGATGAGCAGCAGATGCTCCCCGCTGCAAATCCACACATGCCCAGTGACGATGATAGTGGAGAAGAGGAAGGTGTTGACCTGCGTCAACAGCTCATCGACAACTACTTCCCTTAAGTGTAAGTAACATTGTACAACAGTGACATTGTCTGTTGGCTTTGCTGGTAGTGGCAAGGCATAGATGAGGTTTTTGGCTGCTGGCTGTTGTTGGCTCACTGCTAATGGCTGATGTGTGTGTCACAGTGTATTGTTTTCCACATACCTCATGTCTATGTTGATGGTGTTGGTCATTGTTATGTGTGATGGGTTTTGTATGGTGTTGACTAGTAGTGTATTTTTGCTGTAATGGCATCACCTGACAACTAAATTTTATTCTCTTGTGGTACATTGGAATCTGAGTTGACACTGTACATACTGTGATAAACATGGAACTGACACAAAGGCATAGGTGTTTAAAGAGTGTTTATTTTCAATAAGGTTTTCTTAAAGAGAAGTGATTGTTATTAAAATTGTGCAAAGTGAGTGTATGAGTTGTCAGTGATGGTAAATGAGACAAATAGAGTAGTCACCACATTGATGTAATCACACAGTCCAACAAACTCCTGCCATCAACATGGCAATCTGGGTTAGGGTAATTAACAAAGTTATGTCAAGGGTAACACAAGTGCCATCATGGCTGGCTCAGCGACTTGGCGTTGGTTGGTGCTTTGCCACGTGATCCTCCTGTGGTGTTTCTCGGATGTCCCCTCCTGCGTCTGATGGGGGGGCCTCTGCTGCAGGCTCAGCGGTGTCTGAGGAGTCATTGTCATGCAGCTCACCCCTCTCTGTGGCCGCAGCTGAGGTGGCGGGAGTATCAGCAGGTTGGCCACTGGACGGGGGTTGAGGCATCATTTGAGCCACATGTCTGTCCCTCAGAACACCCACAAGCTGGCCCATGAGATCCACAAGTTGGCCCATACGTGTGTCCATGGACCTCAACAGAAGGCGGAGCTCACGCACTTCTTCGACAACCTGGCCCATCTGTCCCTGGTTCTGTTGGTATGCACCAAGGACTCTTGCAACAGTGGCCAGGGCTTCTGTCTCAGTGTCCTCCTGTGATTGTCCCCCAGTTGCCCTCCCTCCTGCCCTGCTGACACGGACCTGTGGCATTGGGACTCGACGCACCCGCACATTCTCTCTGGCATCCTCGGATTGTGTGGTGTTGTTGGCCAACCACTGAGGCTAGGAGAGTTTTGCAGGCAGCAGTGGTGATGGTGGAGGTGGCTGCCCGACAGGTCATTGTAGCAGGGGTCAGCGCTGTGATTGTCGCTGTGGTGGTGGGGACAATGAGGCCCTTAGACGGAGTGCACCCTGGCAGTCCTGAGGGGCCAGGTTGTTGCTCCTCATCCGAGAAACGTAGAGAATCTGCATCTGAGAGTTCACGTTCCGGTGGGGGAGACTGGCTCTGCTGGTTGTTGGTGTTTTCAGCAGCAGTTGCTTGTGGATCTCCTGTTGAACAGAGGTTAAATTGTCAGTTAAGTGCACTCCACAAGCTTGGTGTCAGACTTTTGGATGTTAAATTTGATACACCAAACATTTTACATTGCAATCACTTGGTATGGCTGAAAGAAAATGAGCATCATGACATGATGTTGAGGAACATACATTACTTTTCATTGGTGTGACATGTAAATTGCAACCATGTGACACATACGGATGGTGTGTTTACAAGGATATGTCATCATCTACCAACTTGGTGCACATCAACTTTTGATAATGCGTAATTTTTGTTTAGTCTTCATAGAATCAGTTTCTGCTATGCAAATACTATCCATTGGAATATTTTAAATGTTCTTTCATATCATGTAGTTTTGTTTGTTTGACAGATTGACCGTGCATCTTTTGGGTTCATTTGGGCCTTAATGCTCTGACACCATGGCACTTACACATTGCATTCTGTGCTGTGCATGATTGGGACCAGAATTTACTTCACATGTGACTTGGTGAGTCAAAGTGTCATTTCTGTGACAGTTACAAGCGCTTAGCTGGCTGCACACTGGATGTCACTTTTGGATCTATGCCGAGTTGGCTGACATGTGAGGTATGTTGTGGTCATATGGCTCCATGCATTTTGAGAAGGATAACAGGGTGCATGCACTGACTACCGACCAGTTACGTGACACAGTGGAGGGAAATGGCTGCCCCATGCTTCTGGGTGGGGGAGTATTCCATCCTGCTCAGCTGTGGGACAAGGGTGCCTGGTGGGAGTTGTAGTGCTGGCTTCCTACCCACATACCCCCCTCCCTGTTAAGATGGCTACCTACCTGTAAGTTGGAGGAGAGCAATGAAATGGCTGCCCCATGGTTCTGGGTGGGGGGAGTGTTCCATCTGGCTCAGCTGTGAGACAAGGGTGCCTGGTGGGAGTTGTAGTGCTGGCTTCCTATCCACAACCCCCCCTCCCTGTTAAGATGGCTACGTACCTGTACGTTTGGAGAGAGCAATGAAATCGCTGCCCCATGGTTCTGGGGGGGAGTGTTTCATCCTGCTCAGCTGTGGGACAAGGGGGCCTGGTGGGAGTTGTAGTGCTGGCTGCCTGTACACATGCCCCCCTCCCTGTTAAGATGGCTACCTACCTGTAAGTTTGGGGAGAGCAATGAAATGGCTGCCCCATGGTTCTGGGTGGGGGGAGTGTTCCATCCTGCTCAGCTGTGGGACAAGGGTGCCTGGTGGGAGTTGTAGTGTTGGCTTCCTACCCACAACCCCACCTCCCTGTTAAGATGGCTACCTACCTGTAAGTTTGGGGAGAGCAATGAAATGGCTGCCCCATGGTTCTGGGAGGGGGGAGTGTTCCATCCTGCTCAGCTGTGGGACAAGGGGGCCTGGTGGGCGTTGTAGTGCTGGCTGCCTGTATACATGCCCCCCTCCCTGTTAAGATGCCTACTTACCTGTAAGTTTGGGGAGAGCAATGAAATGGCTGCCCCTTGGTTCTGGGTGGGGGGAGTGTTCCATCCTGCTCAGCTGTGGGACAAGGGGGCCTGGTGGGAGTTGTAGTGCTGGCTTCCTACCCACATACCCCCCTCCCTGTTAAGATGGCTACCTACCTGTAAGTTTGGGGAGAGCAATGAAATGGCTGCCCCATGGTTCTGGGTGGGGGGAGTGTTCCATCTTGCTCAGCTGTGGGACAAGGGTGCCTGGTGGGAGTTGTAGTGCTGGCTGCCTGTACACATGCCCCCATGGAAATATTGCTAGCAACCTTTGAGGTGATTCAGAGGAGGGAAATGTTAGATATGTGAGACATGTGTTGGGAAGAGTGTGTTGTACGTAAGTGCATTTAGGTCTAGGAAGTGTAGCTTTCTAGTTGTGCAAGACAGTACATAGCAGTGTAATGGGAGACATTTGTTGGTACTTACCAGCCTCCACTCCCCCGAGTATTCCTGTGAGACTCTCTGGATGCAGTATGGCAAGGACCTTCTCCTCCCATTCGGTGAATGTTAGTGGTGGAATGGGAGGGCCACCGCCAGTCCTCTGAGCCAGCTCATGGTTCTTGTTGGCACGCTCTTTCACCCTGCTCTTGAGGTCATGCCACCTCCTCTTGATGTCACGCAGGGTGCCCAGGGTGGTCCCTTCTGCATTGACTTTGTTGACTATCCTTTCCCACATTTGATTTTTTCTGGCTACTGGTGTCTGTTGGACCATGATTCCAAACAAATGTAGTTCTACTCTGATTATCTCATCTTCCATGACTGACTACTCATTGTCTGTGAATTGTGGCATTTTTTTCTGTGTGATGTGCAAATGGGTGACAAGTGCAGTTGGGAAGGTGGTGGTGGAGATGTGTGAGGTGTGTGTTGGTGTGGGTGGTTATGATGGTGTGATGTGTGATGATTTGCCTCTCCTTTGTGCTGTGATGTTTGGCCCTTCACTTCTGGAGTTGTGCAAAGGATGCTGGGCAGGGAAGGGGTTGGTTTTATACTCAGCTATGTGGGTGGGTCCAAATGGAGTATTCATGTCAGGTGTGTTATCTGGGTTGACCTGGGAATTGTATTTCTTTTTTTGCCATGGGGATGTGTCATTGGGATGTGTCAAATGTTTTTGGAGGCAGCGCAAAACAATCAGCCACACTTGGTAGCCTTGTTGTGTGGTTGCTTTCGACCGCCATTCCTCTTTCTGCGTGACCGCAGCGGTCTGCATGCAATGATCCTTCCGCCAGCTCTGCCATTCATCTTTTCGCGCGACCGCAGCGGTCGGAAAAAACTGATCGCTCCGCTGGCTCCACCATCTTATCATAATTTCACTTGCGGTCATTCCGCTGGTTGATCGGCCTTATTGCTTATTTCCGCAGCATTACCGTCCGCCACGGTCGGATTTACTGATTTTACAGACGTTCCCGGCGGAGTTTTGTGGTATCCGACCGCGGCGGTCGGATTTTCTGAGCAGTTCATCCTAATTTGACCGCCACTTTTGCCGCGGTACATGCAGACGTTTTTTTTCCGCAACCACGGCGGTCGGAGTGCTTTTCCGTCCGCCATCGTAATCGGCCCCTAAATACATTTTCCTTTTTGAAAAAAAACCACGTCTTCACTACCATGGTGTATTGAAACCAGAAACCTGCAAAAATAAAAAAACAACACCCTCCCACATAAACATAGACAAACCCACACACATTAATTGCAACATTTAATACAACACAATATAATTAAATATGACATAACTAGCACTATATAACACTATACTACTCTTAAAAACTACGTCAAACACATCAAACATTAAACTACCAAAACAACACCATACAACACAAAAAATGGATACTTAACACGCTAACAAGTCTAACTACAACACCACTAGCTTCCCCTGCCCTAAAATTACCTTAAAAGTAAATTAAAACAAACTTACCATAAGTGACTAAACGCAGCTCCCAACTGCGAGGTTCCGTCTTCCAAAATGCCCCAAAAAATGAAATAGATAGACAGAAAAGTGAGAAAATAGCAAAAAAAATGGCTGTGTAATAAAAATGAAAAAAAGACTACCTCCCCATAGACAAGAATGGAGAATTAAAAAAAAGAAAATCCTTAAAATTAAATATATATTTTTATATTATGAAAAAATAATATAGAAAAAATATACAAAAATGTAAAATATATATTAAATAGTATATTAACACAAAACATAAAATATAATATTTAATATATATTAATAATGTGTATTTGTGTGATGTATTTAATTTTCAACATATAAAAATAGCAAAAGAATATTGTGAATGTACAAACAATATGACAATGTTTAGCAAAAAAATATGTGATACAAAAATATATTTGTAAAAATATTTGGTAAATTATTTAATATATTAAATATTATTTATAAAAAATATTATTATTTATTATACTAAATAATAACCAATTTTTTTACAAACTATACCATTGTAAAATACATATTTATTACAAAAATACATTTATCTAAAATATATTAAAAACATATGTAAAAACGAATGTAGTAAAATGTTTGTTTTTCTTTAAAATAAATGAAAAAATCACAAAACTTAAAACTTCTATATGAAAATATCAAAAATATACTTATTTTACCATGGCATAATTGTGTTTGGATGAAAATGTAAAATTTTTCAAAATTGTTAAAAAAATTATGGATATATTTTACAATATATTTGTAATATTGTAAATGTACATTCAAAATATATGTTAAAATGTTTTATGCTTTATAATGTATTCTCATTAACATCAACATTTGTTAAACTTTTTATTTAATAATTACAAAACATTTTAAATAAAACTAAGTAAAAAGAATTTCATTGTGAAGTTCTAAAATAAATACACTTTATTGTGAATAAAAATATTAACAATATAAACTCACATACATCTCTTTTCGATATATAATTTATGCATCAACTGAAAAATTACTATTCCATCTCCAAAATAACTAAACTCAGGGAAAGTGCTGGATAATAAACCATTTAAATTTACTATTCCAACTTCAAACCAACTAAACTCAGTAAAAGTGCTGCATACATTTTTTTTTAAAAACTATTCCAAATCCAAAAAAAATACATTCTGAGAAAATATCCCAAAAAGGTTTAAATTAAAATTTTCAAAAATAAACAAATAATTTAAAAAAGTTTAACACAATAAATTTACAATATATTTTTATAAACATCAACAAACATCAAAAAATTTGCTAAAAATCTATGGGGCACATTACGATGGCGGGCGGAAGCACCACCGCCGTGCTGGCGGATGCAAAAAGCACCAGTTACCGCCGGCACGCAGCAGTCCACACGCCCGTCCAATTACGATGCGAAAAGTAGGCCAAACACCGCCGGCAAGCCAGCAACACCGTCCGCCATCAAAGTGCGCCCGTACACGTAGCGGCGCAGCCTAACTGACACACACCGTCCGACGAAACACGTCCCGCCCGGCGCATAAATTACGATGCCGCAAACAAACGGCTCCCATGGCCAAGAGATACCGTACGACAAACCGAAGCGGTAACACGGATGCCGAGCACGGACAACGAAGAAGCGGCTCCCCGAGCATGAATCCAGCACTGCAGGCCCTCCCCATGCTTCTGCTGATGCACCACCAAGGACGCAACGTACCGCGGAGACGCAGGTAGGCACACACACAACAAGTGCACGCAAACAGCGCACACAGTGCAAGGGCGGAAAAAGCGGACAACCCCCACCAGCGCGTGTACACTACACATCCACCATCGCATCCACATATGACACACAGGCCAAATCGTAACATCGCGGAACACATGTGTACACACCACCTGGGACTAGGAACCAACCACCCCGTCACGGCCCCAAAGCGCCGATGACGCCGCCACACATGCGCACAACGCAGAGGCCAACCGCAGCGCCATGCATGCGTCGCACACAGACACAGGGACACAACCAAGCAGCACACACATCAGCCCCACCCCGAACGCACATGACACGTGACAGGCCTGCCACAGACATGTCCCCAACGCCCAATTCACGGACAACACCCAACGCCACACAACCGACGCACACATGTCAGTGAAGACACGCAACAGCAGGACACACCCCAGTGTAACAAACATGGCGTAGCACACAGCGGCGGCAACACCAACTAGGAGAAGCAGGGCCCCTTCGGGAAGAGGAACGCCAGTACCACACAGAAACACCCATACCACCCTGCACATATGAACAAGACATATAAAACGGAACACCAAAGAGCCCGGGGACCGACAACAGGTGGCCCAAGAATAACATTCACACACAAGGCCCAACGCAGAGCGGAAGGCAGCCTGCCGCCCACACAAGGGAGAGCAGACAGCACTGAATGACCTTCCATTCCAACTCCGAAACCACAGCCCTACGACAGAAGCCGGTGAATACAGCCATTGTCCAAGAATAGACCAACACAGGCATGCCGAGGAGACCGACCACAGGGCAGATAGCGCATATCACAGAAGCACACAACGGACGGGGAAGAAAGAAGAAAACACTCCCCCATGTCGGCCACATGCAAGTTAATTGGAAGAAGTCACACATCACTGACCTTGAACTGTCTGAGAAGCATGTGGGAAGAGGGCCCGTGTCCTCCAAACAAGCCAACAGAACACAAGTCCTGTCTCCCTACGACTACACAGAGCTCACAGCAACCTCGGAGCGTGCACATTGCAGACTGCACACACAGCCGGAGCACGCCACCTCAACGAACCGCTGCGAAATGGCAACCGCAACACACCTACCCAACTACGCCGAACAGCTCAAGCTGTACAAAACCAACCTGTTCCATACATTGGGATTCGATCTCCTGTCCCTGCTGAACGTAAGTTACCGACTGACTTACCGCATCACATTGTTCAGCTGCGTCATGCCCGTCTTCTACTGTCGGAGGTGTCCCTACCAGCATCCCGTCGAGATATGCCTCTCCAACCCGGCATGTCTGAAGGCGGACCTGCTACCACTACTCCTCCCTCTGGACGCACACGACAGGGCCTGCTCTGCCTATGGGGGCATGGCGTATGTGGCCAACATCGCACCCGCACTGAAATGGGACCACTGTGCCTCCACACGACGGATCATCGAGAACAGCTACATCGAATGTCACCCAGCATGCCCCATCATGGTCCTCCAAGGGACAACTTACGAACAACACCTTGACAGCCACCATCCGCTACATTGGCTGGCAAACATGTACACCACCAATGACATGGAAGCCCTGCTGGGCGGCATCGCATACCTGACAACCTGTAAATTCGTCGGACCACAACGCAGGTTCCCCGAGTGACCTATGATGTCCAACCCCGCACCCATGCTTAGCTTCCGCACGGACTGGCCAGTCACCACCACAACAGCCATACCAAACGACCGGCAACTGTAACCACACCATCAACGACATCGCCATGACATCGGATATGACCGGGACATGCACACTGTTCCCCATCACATCCAGGAACACCGCATGCATCGTGGGAGGCAGTGGCATGGGCTCTGTGTATCGCACCCACATGGACGGAACTGCACGAACAACCAGGACACGACATGGATCCAGCGCACATGGACACACACACCGCTCAGTGGACATGAATAGGTCGCCTGGAGTCTGTGGGTGCTGCACCCCTCCCACCCCGCCCCGGGAATCCCATACCAGGACCTTTGCATGGACGACAAGTGCATACAACAACAACACGACCCCAGTGACTGTGACATGTCCAGTAACCACCACAGTGCAACAACAAGTGGCACGCCGCTGCATGCACGCAAGCACATGCCCTGATGTCATCTCACATGCACGCGTGCATGAGGAACAACCGCAGCAAACCTGTCACATGGAACTGAGATGGACTGTGCCCATGATGCCAAGCGGTCTGGTAGGCTACATGTATACCGTCTGTGTCAAAGTCCGCAGCTCCGCAGCTATACGTAAATGTACATTAGCACAGCCTTGGCCAAGCAGATGTCACTCTGAAGCCCACATCCCACATGCAACAGCCAATCACATGTAACCCCACACCCTATCCCATTTGCAATCATGCTCAGTATATCCTCAACATGTATTCCGCTGCCAGTAGTGTCCACTATACTGCATCACAGAGGACAGAAGACTCAATATAATGTTTGAAACCAAAACTGTCTCCGCTGACTCATTTCACAAGTACGAATGAGAGAGGATGAGAGTATGTGAAGTACACGGCAGTCGTGACATGACCATGTAGTCCACTGGTATTGGATGTCAACGCAAATGAGTAGCACTACTGTGGAAGACACACATGTGTCGTGTGAAGTCGTATGGACGCAGTGCTCAGGTGGGTGGGTGCGACGGGTAGATGCGCACATGCCAAGTTGGAGCACGCCGTGTTGGGAGGGGTCATGAACAGTACACCACCGCTTCCCTGGGCATTGTGAGAGGACACCTGTCGGGGGAGTGAACACGTGTGTGCACAGCAGCCGGGCACACGTACAAAGCGGTACCAGGCGCACCTCAGCCCACCCTCTGTGGACAAGCTGGATCCTGTTGTGCGCCCGCCATGCCCCTTGACAAGGCACACACAGCCCCAGTCGACCAGGTGTAACCCCAACATAGTCAATCCGCACAGGCGATACAGGGCACGGGATGGCAGTGGAGCATGGTGTGTGAGAGGTCTCCTCGCGCTCCTCCTGGTCATATCACGCAGGCAATAGAACCTCAACGTCTAGCATGGCACAAGTCACATGGAAGTGTAGGGGGGACGCACCACAGCACGAGCAGCACTGACGTCACGGGAGGTGGCTCGCACCATCCCATCCATTGCCCATCATACCAACCACGCCACATGCCATTGCGACTAAGTGCAAGCGCGTGCGCCACCACCCCCGAGCCCTCCCCAGAGAGGCCAAAGAGTGAATGTGTGGGCCATCAGCCGCAGACGGACGCGGCCTGGCCGCAAGGGCAGCCACAGCCACTGGGTGTCGCAGGTGGCGGATCCGGAAGGCGAAGACTGTGATGCATAGTCCATGCAGGCCGGGTCTCCATTTGGGGCACCACGCAGGTGGACGGCGTCCCGCCACACATCATACCCTGAGACAGCCCACTCGTGCAACTGGACCCACACATACACTCCTTGCCCTCTCTGGTGCGAGCTTGGGGCTGCCTGTGCAGGCGCTAGCCTCGCAGGTGAGCATGCATATTGGGGGAGCGAGGGGAGGACATGAGGGCTGGGGCGAAGATGACTGTATCACTGTCAGTAAGTACAAGGGATGACCCAGATGTGGAAAGGAAGAGACGTGTCCCGTGTGTACTGCAACTAGTCGCCAATCCAACTACCCCCCATGTCCGGAATGTAAGCCCGCACCTAGGCCCGCCCATCCGCCACATCGAACATACCACCAGCACGACAACCTTCCCATTCGAAACACTGACTGGGGGTGGCGACCAGTGTACAATCATGTGTAGCCTACCCACGCGTACATGTGGGCCCTCCATGATCCATGTCACCTGCGGCAAAGTCATGACATGCGCAATGAGGGAAGTGAGGAGAGCTGTCCGCCCCACGCGCAGAAGGTGCATCAGCTCCACAGACCCAGCAGCGAGTCCAGCAGGGGTCACATGTGCAGGGGCAGCTGTGCCTGGTGTGAAGGCACATGCATATAGACAGCACATCGACCAATGTGTAGTCTGCCCACATCTACAGTCCATCATCATGCGGACATAGGAATTGAACACAGGGCAACACATCTTCAGTTGGTGCACCCACCGTGACCAACAATGCGCAATCATCGACGTACCCGCCCTGTGCATGGCCCCCCACCCAACGGAGGCACATCCAGTGCCACCATCCCACACACACAAGCCTTCCACGGAACATGCTGTGTCCAATGGTCAGTACAGAGTCAGCGCCCATCTGGTGGATCCTGAACAGGAGACACATGCACACACATGCCAGCTCCCACTATGTACGTCTGCCACCTGGCACGTGCAATGTAACCTCTCACCTGTGACGTGTGACTGCAAGCACACAGCCGTCTTGGCATGGGGCTGTCAATGTGGACACCTGTCAATGTTTCGGGAGGTGTGATCCGTACAGTGCTGTACATAGGGTGCAGTGCTGACACCTACTACTGTCTCATATCCCCTCGTGCCACAGGTCCCACTTGTTTTGGCCGCTCAGCCTGTGCCCACATCGTCGTCGTCGTGTGCCATACTCATCCAGCCTCGGAAGCAGTGCCATGCTCAGCAGACATTCATGTTGCCGTGGCGTTGCCGCTTGACGGATATGCAGTCAGTCCCCATCAGCACGCCCCGCAAGTCATTGGGGCCTAGATCCCCATGTGCATGCACATGGCAGTGGTTCGTATCACTAGCCATTGCCATTGTTGGGAGACCTGTGTAAGTGTATTGTGGCCGTGCCGTCCCAGCTTGACAGCTGGGCTGTGGCTCATGTGCTTGCTCAGTCATGTCAGTGATGTGTATGCGAAATTGCTATGTGTCGTGTTGCTTTGACATGTGTCCTCTGCCATTGTCCCTAGGCGGAGACCGAACATTGACCGCCCATACCAATTGCTGGCGGACATGGACGATACAGAGGTGATTAGGAAGTTTCGGCTGGACAGGCCAACCCTGCATCGACTGTGTGCCATGTTAGAACCCCATCTCCGTCCCCGCAGGGTGTATCCGACTGCTGTCACCCCCACGGCTAAGGTGATGGCCGCCATGCATTTCTTCGCCACTGGGTCATTCCAGCACACAGTGGGCATTGGAGGAGGGATGTCCCAGCCCATGTTCAGCAAGGTGCTGAGGGATGTACTGGCAGCCATGATGCTGTACCGAAACAGGTACATCCGCTACCCCAGGGCTCGTGAATTGGCGGCAGTGAATGGTGCATTCTATGCCCTTGGCAGAATCCCACACGTCGTTGGAGCCATTGACTGCACACATGTCGGCCTTGTTCCACCACAGGCCACTGAGCACCTGTACCGCAACAGGAAGCACACGCACTCCCTGAATGTGCAAGTGGTGTGCCTTGCGGACATGGTGATCACCCACGTGTGTGCAAAGTTCCCAGGCTCGGCCCATGACGCACACATAATGCGCAACAGCATCTTGCCACGACTGATGTCCAATATGCAACAGGATCGTGCCTGTATTGTCGGTGAGTATGTGGAGTGGTGTAGCGTGCTGGTTGTGCGATGCTGTCCCCTGTCCAGTTGGAATAGCAATGGTTCTCTGTGTCCCTCACACCCAGGTGACTCTGCGTACCCGAATGGGGCATGGCTGCTCAGTCCATTGAGGAATCCTCGCACCCCAGCAGACGATCGCTACAATGAGGCACATGGGAGGACCAGACGTGTGGTCGAGCGTACCTTTGGCCTCCTCAAGTCCAGGTTCAGGTGCCTGGACCGCACCGAGGGTGCGCTGGCGTACTCCCCACAGAAGGTGTGCCAGATAGTGGTGGCGTGCTGCATGCTGCACAATCTGGCCATTCGGAAGCAGATCCCCTCATCGTGGATGACGGAGATCAACCAGGGCCCCAGCCCGCAGACCAGGACAGCTCGAGTGAGGAGGACAGCGGAGAGGAGGAAGCTGGTAATGTGCGGCAGCAGCTCATCGCCCGCTACTTCACTTGACGGTGAGTGTCCATGTACGACGGCTGATGTGGCTGTATCTGTGCAGGTGTGTGTGTGCTGTGTCAGGGTGGCCGTTTGTTCACTGCGTGCTGTGTGTCAACGCTCCATGGCCAGGGTAGTATGCCACTGTTGGTGGCTGTGGCATTGTGCCCTATTGCTCTGTGCGATGTGTGTACATTGCTTGTAGTTGTTGACATGTACTGTGTGATGGGTGTGTGACACACTCATTGAATGTGCTCCTGTTCTGTCTCCCACCCCTAGGTCCCTACAGGCCCTCCGGATTCCATTGCCATGCCACGCATCAGGTGCCTTTCCGCCCAAGGTGGCCGTTGTATTCCGTACAAATAAAACACAGGGCACAAACAGCAGTTAGTGAAAAAGGTGCATTTATTACAAACTGTGACATGTGATTGTGTGTAAGGTGATGACAAAAGTGGTGCGTGCAGTGACAATGAGCTGTCGGTCATGGCTGCGTGATGATCAGGGTGTACCCACTGGTTCTATGTCCATAGTCCAACACACACATGCCATCCAGATGGCTGTGTGGAGTGGGATCGTAGTCCAAGTCAATGCAGTGGCTGGTCAAGGAAGGCTGGCGGAAGGCTGGCTGGCTGCCTCACTTGCGTTTGGAGCGTGCGAAGTCCTCCCGGGAGATCTGTTTCCACTTCAGACGGCCCCTTCCACGTTTGCGAGGGGGTGCCTGCTTGCGACATGCTGGTGGTTGAGGTGTGCTCACTGGCTGTGGACGCAGGGGAACTGGACACTGCTGCTCCACCCTGCGCCCCGGCAGGTGGTGGCGGAGGGGAGCTGCTGTCCCTGGCTGTGACCTCACCGCCACCACCAGCTGTCCCATGAGGTCCACGATTTGGCCCATACGGGCGTCCATGGACCTCAGCACCCCCAGCACCTCACGCGTGTCTGAAGCAGACCGGACCCATTGTCCTTGGGCCTCTTCATAGGCCCCAAGGACTCTGGCCATTTGAGGCAGGGCATGGCTCCCAGGGGAGGCTGGCGTTTCCCTGACCCTGCTCCTCCTACCAGTCCTGCTGCCACCGGCCTGCCCACTAGCCACATTGCTCACCACGGTCCTCGCTGTGGCTCCCAGGGTGGATCCAGTCGGCCGGGCCACCACCTGCGCTGGGGCTGGTGCCAGCGAAGACGTGGCGGTGGTGGCGGCGGTGGTGGTCGGTGCGGCGATGGTGGCGGTTGCGGCAGTGGTAGTGGCCACAATGACCGTGGGTGTGGCCGCAACGACAGTGGCAGCAGGGGGCTGGGAATGTTCAGCAGCCCTGGATGATGGGTTGGTGGGTAGGAGGGGTCCTGGGGAGCGGCTGGGCCCTGCCACACCAGATGGGCCTGCTTGGTGGTCCGTGTCCGAAGAGGAGGACAGATCCTCCAGATCCGTGTGTCCTCGTTGGGGGCTTGTAGGCTGGCTGTGCTGGCTGCTGGCTCCATCCCCAGCATCCAGCAGTTCGTCACCTGTGGAGAGAATGAGATTTGTTATTGTGTTGCACCTGGCGAAGTATGTATTTGTCGCCTGACATTGACAGTTCGTGCAATCTCGTACATGGGTTTCCCGGAGGCGTGTGTGTGGCTGTAGCATCTGCAGTTGTGTGTGCTTGGCAATGGGACTGTGTGCTGTGCACATGTGGCATGGGACGGATTGGCCATGCCGATGGGTGTGTTGCTGTGCCCCTACTTATTGTGACTCTGGTGTATGCGGGCTCCTGGCCCATCCTGGGTCTGGTTTGTACTTTGCTTTTGGTGTTCAGATGGGACGCTTAGGAACGCATATGGCAACATGGGGGCCATGCCCCAGATTCGCATTTGGGAGGGGATATGCTTTTGGGGTTCAAATGGAACGCTTAGGAACGCATATGGCAACATGGGGGCCATGCCCCAGATTTGCATTTGGGAGGGAA